>CAUJNA010003501.1:138235-258235 GCA_963377175.1 Effrenium voratum | reverse complement strand
GTGGTGTGTCTCTCTGTGGTGTGTCTCTCTGTGGTGTGTCTCTCTGTGGTGTGTCTCTCTGTAGTGTGTCTCTCTGTGGTGTGTCTCTCTGTGGTGTGTCTCTCTGTGGTGTGTCTCTTTGTGTGTCTCTCTGTGTGTCTCTGTGTGTGTGTCTCTCTGTGGTGTGTCTCTCTGTGGTGTGTCTCTCTGTGGTGTGTCTCTCTGTGGTGTGTCTCTCTGTGTGTCTCTTTGTGTGTGTCTCTCTGTGTGTCTCTCTGTGTGTCTCTCTCTCTGTGTGTCTCTCTGTGTGTCTCTCTCTCTGTGTCTCTCTCTCTGTGTCGTTAAAATCGGTTGTTACTTTGCTTACAAGTGCAAGTGCTGTAGTGTTCAAACAAACAGTCAACCGATGTAGTCTGCAGCTGCCAACCTTTTGACTCATGCGGAGTAGTAAGCTCAAGGCCTGCGATAGTGAACATACATGCAACAAGGGTGCAAAGTGAAGCATGTAGTTTGACACGGCCCCTCAGTTAAAAGGTCTTTGTAGTACCTTTTCAACTGAAGTGCAAAACATGGATTGACAGTAGTGATGAAAACCATTGTTGTTCATCAATTCTACTGTATTGGCAAAAGTAGTGACCTGCGCTCAGTAGTTCACGCTGTTCAGGCTTGTGGAATTGTAGTGTGGCATCCGAAGATCTCCAGGGATGCAGTGAATGGGTCGTGTGTAGTCCAGTTGTGCCAGTGGAGTAGCTTGTTGTTGTGAGAGTAGTTGATACTCTTCAAGTGTAAATGCAGTGAAAAATTGCGTGTAGGGAATGTTGTTGGGCAGTGGTGGTGCAGTGGTTGTCTGGTGCTCAGTGATGTGTAGTTGGTCCATCACTGTGGTCGGGTTGTAGTAGACGGTGTCGCCGGGTGTAGAATGGTTGCAGTGGTAGTTGGAGTCGTTGTAGGTTTGAGGTGGTGGAGTTCCATGGTCACTGGAGTCTGTAGTGACCGCCACCTCAGGTGTAGTCGCCCTGTCGGGCGTAGTGGCGTCTCCCATCGTAGCATCCGCAGTATGGCTGCAGTGGAATGCAAAATGTAGTGAAACGGGGCAAAACAAATGAGCCTAAGTAGTTGCTACCAGGCAGTCGGCGAACGCAGACGTGTAAAACAAACAACTGTAGTGTTGACTCAAGCCGCCAAAAGTGCAAGTGAAAGTACATGTAGTTACTGTTACTTACATACCAAAAGTGTCGTGTTACATGTAGCTACTTACATACATGAAATGTCCAAAGTCGTTGTTGTTGTTGTTGTGAAACTGCTGCGCTGGTCGTTCGTAGTGCTAGATGCGTATTCCAATGCTCTGGATGAGCCTGTGTAGTGTTTCTTTGCTGATGTATTTGGTAAACAAATCTGCGCTGTTGTGGAGTGTGTTGATCTTAAGGATTCTGATGATGTCGTGCTTGATGAGGTCTTGTGTGTAGAGGAATTTGAGGTCGATGTGTTTTGCTCGTTTGCTAGTGCCTTGTCGTGTAGCAATGCTCTTGCCTGCTGTGGAGTCTGTGTGGATGCGTAGGTTTAGCTTGCTGCAAATGTTGGTTTCAAGTAGGAAGTTTCTGAGGTGTAATCCCTCATTAACTCCTGTGCAAATGGCGTAGAGTTCAGACTCTGCTGAGCTGAGTGCTATTGTAGCATGTGTTCTGCTGCCAAATGCAACTGTTGTTCCTAGAAAGATGATGTTGAAACCTGAAGTTGATTTCCTGGTAGTAGGGCATCCTGCCCAGTCGGCATCGACATGTTGGTGTTTGCTCTGAGTGTCGTTGTTGGTTCTATGGTGAATTTGTAGTGCTTGGTGCCGTGCAAGTAGCGTAGTAGATGTTTGACTCTCTTTTGTGAAAGTTCTGTAGGTGCTGTGAGGTCTCGTGCTAGTTCTTTTGTGGAGTATGCAATGTCTGGTCGTGTGTATGCTAACCATTGAAGTTTGCCAACAATTCTTCTGTACCTTTTGTGTTGTTCGTGGTCAAGTAGTGCTTCATCTTCTATTGTTGGTTTGTAGTGTGCAATTCCTGGAGTGTTTACTGAGTTGCAGTTGTTCATTCCAGACTCCTCGATCATGTTGTCGATGTAGGAGTCCTTTAGTCCAAGATTGCAGTAGTTGCCGAAGTGGTCGATGTTTCTTCCAAGAAATTGTTGTGGTTTGCCAGGTTCGAGGTAGCCGATGTGCTTGAGTAGTACCTGCTTCTGGACGGCCTCGAAAGTGGAGTCGACTGCGGTCTTGTCTCCAAGTACTAGTAGATCGTCCACGTAGACCATGATGTAGCAGTCGCGAGTCGCATTGGTGTAGACGTTGGGTTCTGACTTTAGTCTTACAAAGCTGAGCTTTTGTAACACTTCAGCCAGGTAGTCCTGCCATGCTTTTGGTGAACTGCGTAGTCCATACATGGCTTTCTTTAGTCGCCAGATTTTGTCCTGTTGTGGACAAAGTTCTTTAGGTGGCCAAAGGTAGACGTCACGTTGTTTACCGTCGTGGTCTTTTGCGATGGGTGCGTGTAGAAATGCTGTAGAGACGTCACCTAGTCGCGCTATCCAGTTTGGTCGTGACATTTGTAGTGCGAGAAGTGTCCGGAGTGTCGTGAACATTGGTGTAGAGGCGTAGACGGAGTCTTCGTCCTCGATCTTCTCGGTGTAGCCTTTTGCGACGATTCGGCTTCGTACTCCTGGTCCTTTCTTTCTGTGTACCCATCTTGTAGGTATCGCTTCTCTGATGACGTTGTCGTTGACGGTAGACGCATCTACTTCGTCGTAGACGTCGTGTAGTTTCATTTGGTTTGACTCGTGTTTCATTCCTTCCAGTAGTTGTGTTTCGTCGTAACCTTCGTTGTCGAAGATTATGGGTTGGTCTTCTGAGGTGTCGTCGTTTGTGTAGGGAGTGATGGATTTTCCGTTGGGAAGTGTCACTGCGTTGATTTTCTGTCGTAGTGGTGGTGGTTCTTTGGTTGCTTGTTCCGTTGATCTGATTGTAGTGTCCTTTGAGGTCTTCTGTGCTTTAGTTGGTTGCATTACTTCTTCCGGAGTTAAACGTCGTAGTGTTTGTCGAGGTGGTGCTGGTAGTGGTGGATGTTGTCGTCCAGTTGGTGAAGTAGCCATAGGACTATCCGGTAGTGGTCGTGAACTTGACGTCGATGTGGACGGAAGTCGTGGAGGTGGTGTAGTGCGTTGTTGTTTTGTTGCGGGTTCCGCAACGATGTCGTCCGTAGCGTTCGTTTGTTGTCCGAAATCTTGCGTGGACCTTCTTTTCTCTGACGGTTGTAGTTGCGTATCCAACAGTGTTGCGAACGATGGGTTGTAGGTGTTCCGTCGTGGTGCCCATGGTGTGCCGGAAACTTTGTTCAACAGTGCGAGGTCGTATTTGAAGTCCGGTTGTAGTCTCCGTACTGTTCGTACCTTTTGTACGCCTGATTCCGTTGCGACGTAGTTTTCTCCGGTTTCGGAAACTTTTCCGAGCCAGATGCATTTCTGCATCCGTAGGTCTGCTTTCGGAAGTTTCTTGTGTTGTGGTGGAAGGTAAAGTAGTGTCTCGCCAAATTCGCAGATTGCTCGCTCGTAGTTTCTTCCCCAGCGGCGTTCAAAGCTTGTGTAGCCGTCTGAGTGAATGACGTAGCGATTTACCGTCCATGCTGCATGTCGTACTATCCAAGGTAGTAGACAGTGCTTTGTGGACATCGTCATGCTGTAGTTGCTTTCAACCTGAGCTTTGACGACGCGGATTTGTCCGAGAAGTGTTCTATGTAGTCGCTCAACGCTTCCTTGACTGCTGCTGTAGGAAGGTGAATGTCGTACACTCATTGTGCCGACTTTTGCTGCTGTAGCTTTTAGAAGTGCGTTGAGTGTGTCTTCGTTGTCGCTTTGTAGTATGCCTTGTGTTCTTCCGCACTCAAAGATGAATGCTTGTAGGTTGTTGACCATGTAGTCCATCATTGATGATTTGTCTGGAACCAATACTGCCATACACAGTTGTGTAGTAACATCAACTGCTGTCAGTACCGGTGTGGTCTTTGGGTCTTGTTGTGACTTGATGTAGGCAAAGTCTACTTGAATGACAGGTTGTCGTGATTGTTGTTTCTTGTAGTTGTCTTGGCGTCCTTTGCCTTGAACGCAAATTGGACACCAGTTTCTGTATGGTAGATGTGTAAGGTTGTGTTCTGCTATTTGTTGTGGAGTGGGCTGCTGTGGTTGTCGCAGTCCTCTTGCTCTGTGTGCTTCATGATGCTCGTGTTGTTGTTCTTCATCGTGGTTCTCCTGGATGTACTCGTAGTCTTTCTTCACGGTGAACCTTGTTGTTCCTTTCCATTGAAATGGTAGTGCTGCGTTGCCCATGACTGTCCAGTCATCTTTGCGTTGTGAAACTTCTCCAAAGTTGTTGTGAGTGATTGTAGTTCTGTGAGGTTCAAGTGTGTTGATTGGTGGATGTCCTGGTCCATCTGTTGGAGTGAAGAGAGTTGTTCTAAGCGTTGTGTGGTGCCGTATCCATTGTTCACCTTGTCTTTCCCAGTAGTCTTGGTTGTCCTCCTGTGCTGTGAGTGGTCTGTGGATTGTCTCCTTTGGTTGTGTGGTGTCAAGATTTGTAGAAGGTGCTGCTTTGGGTCTCCATATCTTTTGTGGTGCTCGTAGTTGGATCTTTGATCTGGTTGGCGGTGTGTCCATTAGCCGTTGTGGTTGTGAGCTCTGCCTTGTTGGTGTGGTCTTTGATGTTGCTCTGCGTGTAGGTGTTATCTTTCTTCTGAATCTGGTTTCTCCAGTCCAGTTGTCACCTTCTAGTCTTCGTTGTAGTTCTTGCTTGGAAAGTTGTGTTGGGTTCTCTTGTAGTTGTTCTTGCTCTTGCCCTTGTCTGTTGATGATGGTTAGTCGCCAATCATCTAGTTCTTCTTCTGGTATTGGGCAGCCACTGTTGTGTGGTGTGAACAGTGCTTTGCGTGGTCGTTTGTGTACTCTGATGGCGTAGTCACCATCAAGTTTCCAGTAGTCAGTGTTTCCACCAAGGATCTGTCGTAGTCCTTGGTCTGTGTGTGTGAGTGGTGCGATTTGTTCTTGTTGTTGTGCTGCTCTCTCTGTAGGTTGAATCACAGCAATGGATTTTCCATTGTCTGTAGTCATTGGGTAGATGTCGAATCCTGTAGGGATGTCGATCTTCTCTGCTCGTAGGTAGAAAAGTCCTGAGTGTCTTATGAGGTGTGCTTGTTGTTGTCCATGTGTGATGGTGCAGTGTCGTGGAGTGAAGTCAAGTCCATATCCTCTATCAAGTAGTCTTGATGCGCTGAGGATTGGATACTTCACATCACAAACGTAGTAGGGTATCATGATCCTGAAGTTGTCCTGCTTGTAGGGAACGTACTTGATGCCGTAGACTGGAATCTTCTTGTTGGTCACCGTGTAGAGTTGTGGAACTGATTCTCCACAAGGTCGTAGTGGAAGATCCGGTGCGTAGTCCTTTGGGCAAACATGTGTAGATGCTCCTGAGTCGATCAACAGGTGGTGGTATGACTTGAAGTTGGAGTACATGATGTAGTGGGTGATAGTGTCCTCAATCTTCTTGTTCCTTTGTTGTTGTCTTGCTGCTGCTATGTCGAAGTGTAGCTTTGTGGTGTCTTCTTGTAGGAATTGTTGAAAGCTCTTGCTGTGGTCGTTCCATGATGTTGTGTGTGTTGTTCTCTTGCCAAGTAGTGATTTGGATTTGTGCTTGTGTAGTCGTGATTTTGCTTGTCTGATGTGTCCAATGGTGAGGTGTGATTCGTTGATGCCTCCAATGTAGTTTGCTGTGTCCTCATAGCTGTTGTCATTCCAATCCCAGCTGTTGTCATAGTCGTAGTCGTTCCAGTTCTCCTCCATGTAGTTCACCTCGTGTTGTCCTTCTTCTCCTTCGTAGTACCAGTCCCAAGTGTCGTTCACATCCTGAGGTAGTTCATCATTGTTGTCGTGATCTGCTTGTTCTTGTTCTAGTGGATGTAGTTCTTCTCCTTCTCCTATGTGCCATACCGGCACTCTGCAGTCTTGTGCCCAGTGGCCGGGCTTGCCACATCGATGGCATGTTGTGTAGTTGTTGCTTCCTTTTCCTTTTGATTTGCTGTAGTTTCCTTGGCCTTTGTAGCCTTTGCTTGATCCATATCCTTTGGATCCTGAGTAGCCTTTTCCTTTGCTCTTGTTGTATCCTGCTTTGTTGTAGTTTCCTTTGCCGCCTTTGTCGAATCCTTTGTAGTGTCCTTTACTCCTGTACTTGCCTTTGCTCTTGCTTCCTTTGTAGCCGCCTTTTCCTTTTCCTTTGCCTTTGTAGCTTCTTCCTTTCCTCCATATGTTGTCAACATCCATTGGTGCAGTTCCTCCATTGTAGTTTGTTCCTACTGCTGAAGTAGATCTAGTGAAGGCTGAAATCGTTTTGTAGTAGTCCAGGATGAGTGCTCTGATCTCGATGTAGTTCGTGATCTGTCCAGCTCGCAGTTGGAGGTGTTGCTGCAGTGCTCCTTTGGTTTTGTTGAGTAGTATTGCTATTTTGATTCCATCTGGTAGCACATCCGTTTGCGTTGTAGCGGTTTTGCCTTACTACTGTAGCTGCTGCTCCCTGACAGATGTTGATGAGGATGTAGTGTAGATCTCTGGAGAGGTCTACTGCTTTGCTTGCTTGTGTAGGGTCGAGTATGTGTGTTCTGATGTCTGTGTCCTCAATCTGTCGTGTAGCCACTTGTGCTAGTTGTAGCACCAGGTCGAAGTCTCGGTCTATGAGGCCGAGGTATGCTTGTAGCTTGAACAGCCATTCTTCATACTGGGAGTAGTCACCAGTGAAGAAGGGTGGTGGCAGTTTGTATCTATGTAGTCTCTGAACGTCGTTGTCTTGTTCTGTTCCTGCTCCCGTAGTCGTGGCTCCTACTGTGTCTGCTGTTGGCCCGTTCTCTGCTCCTGTAGTTTGTTGTGCTGAGGCTGATGCTGCTTCTCCTGACATGTCGTAGTAGTTTGGCATGTAGCTGCTGTTGCTCTGTTGTTGTAGTACTTACTGCTTACTGGAGCTCCCCTATGTTTAGGATCTCAGCTCCGCTACCACGTTAAAATCGGTTGTTACTTTGCTTACAAGTGCAAGTGCTGTAGTGTTCAAACAAACAGTCAACCGATGTAGTCTGCAGCTGCCAACCTTTTGACTCATGCGGAGTAGTAAGCTCAAGGCCTGCGGTAGTGAACATACATGCAACAAGGGTGCAAAGTGAAGCATGTAGTTTGACATGTGTGTCTCTCTGTGTGTCTCTCTGTGTGTGTCTCTGTGTGTGTGTGTCTTTGTGTGTGTGTCTTTGTGTGTGTGTGTCTCTGTGTGTGTCTCTGTGTGTGTGTCTCTGTGTGTGTCTCTGTGTGTCTCTTCGTGTTTGTGTGTGTGTGCTTGCGTTGTTGAGTTTTGTGGTTTGCTTGCGCGTCGTTTTCTGTTGGTTGTTGCGTGTTTGTCTGTTTGTTTGTGTGTGTGTGTGTGTGCGTGTGTGTTTTGAGGGCATGTTTGTGAGTGAGTTCGAGGGAGGCCAACGCAAAACAGCAACCGTGCTCCACATCCCTGTGTCGTACTTCGCCTCCTGCACTCACTTCCTGAATTCATGGACTTGAAGCTTTGTGGGGTCAGACCATTTGTGCGGAAAATGCCAAGTTCGGTTGCCATCCACTCGATCGGAATTGCGTGTTTACAGGCGCCTGGGCTTCAGATCCCTATTTTGACACGTATTTGAACATGTTTGATTTTTCTTCTCTTCAAGCATCCGCTTGTTTGACAAACGCGGTGCTTTCACAGATCTCGCCAGATCTCGGCAGGCACGAGGTCCGGGACGCCATCCAGGTGTCTCAGCGCGAGTACGCGGTGCTGCTGCATGAGCGGTCCCAGTTGGAGCGCCATGAGCCGGGGCCTGGCCAGGCGCGCCGATCTCGCCGATGGGGCGCTCTGGGCTATGGCTGAAAAGTGCCACTGAGTGGGGGGTTGATCAATCTTCCATTGGGGGGGGGTTAGTGGTTCGTGGGGGGGGTGATGAAGCTGTTGGAAGCTTTCCTTTTAGTTGGTTTCATGGGGTTGTAGTCCGCCAAAAGTTAGAGTATGTGAGGGGTTGGGTATGGGGTTGGTCCGTAACTTGGTGGGCAGCCATCCGGTTCCGCAGCTTGTGAGGTTTTTATTTGCGGGGGGTATGTGCAAAGCCGTAGTTCAGAGCTTGAAAATCGGGGAGGTCTTCCTTTTCTTACTGGTTGGATAGGCAGGGAATGACATTCTGGAAGGATGTTCGAAACATCCTGGGTTTATGTGGGGGTTGATCCATCTTCCCTTTAGGGCCCCAAGTTTTCACCATGGGTAACAACTTTCCCATGGGACGCACATGCAAAGGTCCTTTTGACCGACCCCTTGTGCAAAACCGTTCGGACCCTTAAAAAGGCGGTTTTCCTTTTGGTGTCAGCCTTAACAAAAGGCTGCCCAGCTTTGAGCCATTTGTAGTGATGATACCAGCCGGGTGCATGAAACCTGCTCTAAACTGAAGCCGCTAGCCAATCGCCTGAAAGGTCTTTATGGACGCGTATGAGGTGCTGCTCAGGATCCAGGACTGCTGACTTGTGATATGGCAAACTGCCGGGTTGAATATTGCAAGCTGCTGACTTGCAGGAAAAGATTGTGCTTCAGAAGCGGGAGTACATCCGTTTGATCCACAAGATGACGGGCCTTGAACGTGTCGTTTCCTAGCGCAAATGGGTTGCTTGCTGGTGCTCAGTGGGGAATGAGGGAATGAAGCCGGGGGTCCCCTTAACGGAACCCACCACTTAGAGGTCATTCCATTTCTCGTTCCCAGTCGCACCGATCGCAAGGTTGGAAGCCACCTGTTTTTTTATAGGTTTTCTTGGCACTGGCCAAGCCTATGGGCCCGATCCTGGTATCCAGCCCCAGGGTCCACTTCAACCGAGGGTCCCCTTTCTGCCGGCGGATTTCTGGGACCAGGAGCCGGAAAGACTGGGAACCGTTGGCTGCTTGAAGACGAAGCGAAGCCAAGTTCCTGCCCCCCTCCCTCCCCCACCCCTGTCGCGTCCCCAACCGCAACACCGCAAGACAACCCTTCCGGAACCCTAGCACTCCAAAGGCAGCACATATTTGGGCCTATCCACCATAGCTTTCAGCTGTTGCGTAGGAAGCAAGAAGCAAAGCCACCTCCGGGGCGGGCCAGCGCGGCTTGGCACCCCCCCGAGGTCCGCGGGCCTCAAATCCTGGTGCCCGAGCCTCGGGAAGAGTGGCCCTCGGGCGTGGAGACGGCCATCGTGATCGGGCACACCAATGCCGTGCTGGTGGAGCCACGTGGCAAGCAGCAGGCCATGGGAGCTGCATTGACTTGGTGGACCCCGCTGCGGCGCTGGCAAACGAGGGGAAGTATCATATGATTCTTGAGGTTGAGAGAGACAAATTGTAGCAAAGTGCACATGTTCTTTCAAAATGGCAGGCTCGATCCCCGCGCTGTTTGGGCTGGACTGTTTTGCCACACGCAATGACAAATTGCCCAGACACGTGCTCAGTTGAAAGCCACTTGGGAACACAGCGATGCAACTCTCACACGCATGCTTGAGAGGCCCTGTTTGATGTCCTCTTGTTTTGCCGGATTGCAAAACAAGGAACTCCCTGTACCTTGCACCTCAAGCTGAAAACCAAGGAACAAGACATCTGGCATGAAGAGGCTGGTGACAGAGAAGGGCATGTTTGTGCCGGCTCCATATGCGCCGTGGCAAGGAAACGGTGAGCGATTGTCCTTTGAGAGTGAGGCGTGGGGTTGTCTCCAAATGGAGGGACCTCTAAAAATGTGTGTAGCCACAGACACATACACAATGCCTTCACTGAGGCAGGAAGAACTCGCAAGAACACAAGCATTCAGCTTGGGATCAAGCTTGGTTCTCACGGAATGACCCGAAGAGAAATCATTCCCTTGTTTTTTTCCAACGCCAATCCAGCAAACAGTTCAGCGTGGGATTATGCCAAGGAGCGCATCATTGCAGAGAAGGACGCTGTGCTACTGGAGCCTTTGATGTACGCAGTTGTGAAGGATCATCTTACAGGCTGGATGGATTTGTGAATGGGCACTGCCTTGTTGAGGCAGCGCCCAGAGTATTCCGGGTTCCCTATGGTCCCCCTTCTGATTCTGATCCAAGTCAACTGAAAATCTAGGGGTAACTTCCCCATTCTTTCCAGGGATCCTTCTTTCTGGAAAACCACCTAGAAAACCCTGGGGAAACAGCGATCGGTTGTTGAAAAGAACGACGGCTGATCAAAAAGTCGGGAATCCACCCCTAGACAAAAGGGCCCCCCGCAAAATCTGCAGAGGGGCTCCACCTCCGCACCCTACCGGAGCTGCTCATGAGCAGCGTGTGGCTTTTTGTCCGGCCAGGTCAGACCCGCAACGAGCTGGGCCCGCAGCTTCTTCAGGTGGGGCCCTACGAGGAGCTGTTGAACGTCAGCTCCAAGTGGGTTTTGGAGAAGGCGCGTTTGCGGCGAATATCGGCGAATGACCCCATTCCACGCAGAACGCTCGGTGTTGCTTCACTTACTGTAAACTGGTTAAACCTCTTAACAAGGGGTGGGGAAGGGTGACATCCAGTGAGCTTCATTTCTGATGGGTCGAACCCCGAAAATCAATGGCTACCTTTTCTAGACTGGTTGCAACTGTGTAAAGATGAGATGGAACTCTACCTTTCGGGCCATTCGGTTGCGACCGCGAAGTCTGACTACGGAAGATTCGACGCCCAAAGAATTGCGGCTGGTTTGCATCCGCCAAGAACAGCCGAGGTTTGGGCTGGCACATGCTGGCACTGTTTTGGTGTACTTTTTTGGTTGATTTGGTTGAACAAATAGAGGGCCCTAGTTTACCTGGTGGTTCAATCAACTACCAGGGCCATCGATTTTCCCAAAAAGGACACCTATGGCTGGCACTCCCCAAAAGGTTTCTCGGTTCGAGCCAGACCTGTGGCTTGCGATGCAGGACTCCTACCTGCGCTTGGTGAACGGCCAGACTGGAGAAGAGCGGGTGATGCAAGGTCCCTCCGTGGTTTGCCTGCATCCAGACTTCTAGGCCTGAGGGCCTTGTTTTCAACCTCCCCGCATGTTGTGCTCGGTTTCACTTGAACTTCCGAAAACAGAAGCCCCCGCCATGGTCCCTATTTCAGCTATGAAGATTCATCAGATGAGGGGCGTCGTCACATCAGTTTCTTGTGGTGGGCTTGTCAGGCATTCATATCGTGGCTGCGTGGGCTGAGGTGGTTGTTCCTGAGCCGGTGGAGAGTGCGCCGGATGGCAAGCAGAGAGCAGTGTACGTTGACAGTCAGACTGCTGTCCGGGTTGTGGACAGGCGGGGCTGGGGCTGTTAGTCGCCAGCAAGAGAGACGCAGTGCACAAACAACTCTGCCCCCTGCAGGGCCTCCCGACCCTTCCCAATTGGGTAGATTTCAAGCCTGATACACCTGGTTTGCTATATCAAGGCCAGAATCCAAAGGTGGCATTTGAGTGTGGAGCAAAGCTGAGATATACGAGCATAGAAGACCATGTAGCGGCAGCTTGTCTAAAGTGCTACCCTTATCTGAGCTCGGGGTCAGGAGTAAACACGTTTTTGGGAGCGCACCGCAGGCAGACGGGCCAGCAACGTCTGGATGAAACCGCCGGGACGTTCATCCCGCTGCCCTATGAACGCATCCTCGAAGTACAGCAGAAGACTTTGGTGTTGCCGCACCAGGCCGACCGAGTACAGTACCCACCTGCGCTATCCTGCGCTGTGAATCCACTTCAAGTCAACCTGGCTTGTCCCGTGAAAGTGAGAAGGGAGCTGAGTTGCAGGATGTGCACGAGTCAAATGGTAAGGTTAGTAGGCTTCCATCCTAAGCAGAACAAAGTGCGAATATCTGACACGCTTCGCTTTTTTGCCATGGCTTTGAGCCCTTAAATTCCAGGTTTTAATGCTGATGGCCGAATCCGTTCGAATCCGTGAGGCCTGCGTCACCCGAGATGTTCATGGCAGCGTGAACCTCGTCACTGGCGCCAGCGGTGCCACTGCCTTCTTTCTCCCGCCTCTTACTTCCCTCATGGAGTTCAACTGGTCTTCCTATACATCTCCAGCGCCTTGGCATGACGCGTACCTTTCAAAACCCATGGCGAAAGCAACCTGGTGCAGCTCAAAGAGCAAGCTGACTTTGTTTTTTGGGTGATGATGGTGATGCTTGTGATGTTTGGCAGTCAATGTGGCGTTTCCGCAGGTTCTGGTGGAGCCTGTGCCCAAAGTTCTGCTCACGATGATCGATTTGCGCGCCCAGAAGATGTTCTTTCAAAACGAGGCGCGCCCCGATCAACAGACTTCTCCCGAAAAGAGCGCAAACCACTGGCCAAGGAGCACGAAGGCTTCCCGTTGCTTTCTTTCTTGCATCGGATGCACCCCTCCAATCACACCATTTGCGCAATGGATTCTAGAGGTTGCGAAATTGGTGTTTTTCCAAACACGGGGTCCTCTAATATGGTTTGGTGTCCTTTGGTTTTCCCTTTAAATACCAACCACAAATGGCGACCCCTGTCACTTTTTCTCTTGACCCCAACCATGTGTTTGCACCTCACGCAGACTGGCGGCAGGTCCGCACCAGCGACAACGTGCGGCTCAAGCTGGAGGGCACCATTTTCTGGCAGGCAAACCGCTCAAAGTGCATTGGTGTGTCTTTTTTGAAGCCTCGCTACCCTTTCTGGCGATTTGGTCGCGAACCAAAAGGACCGAAATGCGATGTTTGCAGTCCGAATCCATATTGCGACGCAGAAGATAGGGGGACTTATCGTCTACCCGTGCAAGAGCCTCGCTAGTGCAATATATACGTTTCCTGCTTCAACTCTTCGCGACTTGATATGTCGGCAGGAATGATTGGTTTGGTGGAATCTTGAACTCACACCACCCCCCCAAAGGAAAAAGCAAACAATCAAAACAACAAACAAGAAGTATGCCGGTGGTTTTTCAGAGTGAAGGAACTGCAGTTCCACTTGTTCCCAAATTGGCCTCGGCCAAAAGTGGATTCATTAACAAATGATATTCTTGGATCAAGCATGAGCAAGTGCGGACTTGTTGTCCAACATTTGGGTGGAACTAGTTCGTAGAGTCGGCAATGCAGTCCCTGCTCCAAGCGTGCCTTCACGTTCTAGTCTTGCTTCGGCACCGAACAGTCCCTGACACCTGCTGCTGTTTTCTAGCTTTCGCCTGCTCACTATCCCAACTCCCATTGGTTATACCCCCTCAAATGGGTCATCAAAATCAAAAAAAAAAAAGCAAAGCTAGCTTTGCATGGCGACCAGGTGCAGGATGTGATGAGGATGGTCTCCATGACTTCGGACGTTCCTGGCGATATCTCCCAGCGCGTCCCCTGTCTCTAATTTTGGGGCCGTTTTTTTCTGGAATTGGAGGGGAAATGTTCGATGGGGATCTTCATGGCCACATGTTTCTTTTTCCTTCTGGGCAAGAGTTGGGGAACCCGAGCTCCCATCAAGGGGGCGCTTTCGAGGGCCTTTCAGCCTCTCAGTCTCAGGCCCGCAGTGGCATGATCCAGCAGGTTGGAACGCCGGGGCCTCAGCATTTGGAAGGTCGTCACCTGCGAAGGACATCCCCTTCAAAGTGATCAAGTCATGGGAAAGACCCATGTTGGTATCACAGAAGGGGTGTTTTCTCTTCTTTTTTTTCTTTCTTTTTTGGGGGGGGGCACGACCACACGCAGAGGTGCATTGGCATCGGGATTTTTTCGGGCATGCATCAGAGGCTCCACTCGGATCTCACGATGTATGCTCGGCAGGGGAAAGCATGCTGTTTCGTCTCACGAACCTGCCTGGCACTGCCATTCACGTGTTGTACTTGATTAGGGCTACTTGCTATCTGGTGTCATGAAGGTGGCAGCAGTGGCATTTCGTCATGGGAGACTTTAGCCCCCCCCCTCTCAGAAACAGTTTCCAGAACTGTTCCAAGACCCTCGTACTAAGAAGCACCTTTGTAGTCGCTGGTAAGCTGGCCGGCTTTTTGTCGGACGGGTGGTTTGTTCTCTGCCCTCACATTGTGCAGGCTGACACTTGCGCAATTTATGGCCGGCTTCAACAACCTAACGCAGAACACCTTCAATGCCCAGGTGGGTGTCCGTCTTGCCAGATTCGAGGCAGAAACCTTACCTTGAACCTTGCCCTGCTCACCAGTCCTTCGCATACATCAGGGGAAAGTGACCTTTGCACATACAAACACGTGCCAACTGTCAGGGTCCATTGTACGCTTGGAACAGCTGCGGGCCGTACTTCCAAAGCGTCCAACTGTTCACACCTTGCTACTGTGCATTGGAAACCATTGTTCGTTGGTTTTACCGGAGAATCGTATCATTCCAGGGTTTTTTTGGTGTTGCGAAGCGGATTTCGTCCATCCATAGTATGCCGGTGCGCCAGTTTTTTGTAGTTTTTTTTTCTTTTTCTTTTCTGGGTTTGACTTCAGGCCGCGGACTCCTTCTACACCCTACGCGGTGTCGAGCTCCAAAGCTTGGAGATCACGCGCTTCGCTTCTTGGCATATCGGGCTGCTGGCAGTTTGCTTGCTGGAGCAGGCTTGGAAACGGTCGCAGGCGGAATTGTCATGATGACAGCTAGGCCATTCCTATCGCTCAAAGTGCGTGAGACTCTCCAATTAGGTTGCCGGCCCATGGCTAGGAAGTGACTTGTTCTATGAATGCTGTGAGCGAATGAGTTCGGGATGTAGGTGACAGGCTTACCATGTGTATCCTCCATGCGACAGGCACGGCCTTGCAAATGCAAGGATTCCGTGGACGCGGCGACGGCACTGGTGTTGCAGGATATCATCAAAGAAACCACCATGCGCCAGGGCCTTGGCAAGAGCAACAGAATTTCCAACTCAACCCCAAACCATGATCTGGTGGGTCAGCACCCGCTTTCCCCGTTTTCTGTGGTGGGTTCCCTGCCAAAAAAATGTCAACCCCAAAACGGAAGGGATCGTTTTGCCCACCCGAAACACGTCGCTGGCTGCATCATCCGGAAAATTCGAGACTGATCGCTGGTCCAAGGCATCAATGAACTTCAGAAGCAGGAGAGCCAGAACGCCGTGAATGTCACACACCTAGACCCAGGGGGGGGGGTTCAGCTCGTGCATCGCAATGGCAGGGTGTCAGCATCTAGTTATTTTGGCTGGCTCTGGTGGCTGGCTGGCTGGCGTCTGCATACCAAAACAAGATTTTCCAAAACCGGAGGGGAGGCAACGTAGTGCCTTGACAGTTGCCAGCAAAGCACTGAAAGAGTTGGGGTTTGGGGTGGGGGGACACAACCCTTTGGAGGGCGTGTGTTTTCAAGTTTCCTCAGAGCACAAGTAGGTCCCCCAGTAGTACCCTTCTCTCGCCTTTTTTGGTTGGGAGGGTTCCCCTACACAAATGGACTACAAAAAAAGTTGGTACCCTTATTCTAACCTCTCTACTGGAGGACCTAGACAATTGGTGCGACTCGAGGCAGCAAAGCTGGCCGCTGACATCTTGTTGGAGAAGCAAAGGACCGAGCTGATTCAGACGCAAGCCAGCACCTGAGGACTCAAACATTCGCCCAGCGGCCAGCAAAAGCCAACATGTCTGAGGCTGACAACACCAAGCTGGAGAAGCAATTTCAAGGTCAGTCAGATGGAGAAAAGATGGCGGGAGCCCAAGACAGCATTGTCTAAGTCTCTAATTATCACAAAAATGGGTGTTTGGTTGACTCACTTTTGGATACAGCCCAGGTGCAAGCAGCCTTGGCCTACATCGAAGGACTGAACATGTCTGTGCCAAACGTCACCGAGCGAGTGGAGATGTACAGGCGCGAACCTGCGCTTTCTCAGAAATGACTGTGTGTGTGTGTGTTGTTTGCTGCGTGCACTGTGCACCGTGTGCTTCGTGCTGCGTGCTGCGTGCTGCGTGCTGTGTGTGCTGTGTTGTGTTGTGTCGTGCCATGTCGTGTTGTGTTGCGTTGGTGCGTGTGCCCGTGCCCGCTAAGCTGGTTTCGCAGCGGGGTGGGCCAACAGGTCCACTTCTCATTTTTTCGGCAAAACTCCAGAAGCGTAGATAGTAAAACAGTCTCACCGTTTTACTGGCCTAGCAGCAGGTTTTACCGGCTTAGCAGCGGCTTGATGCTATTGGGTATTTCACCGTTTTACCGGCTTAGCAGCGGCTTGATGCTATTGGGTATTTCACCGTGTTACCTGCTTAGCAGCGGCTTGATGCTATTGGATATTTCACCGTTTTACCGGCTTAGCAGCGGGTGGATGCTATTGGGAATTTCACCGTGTTACCGGCTTAGCAGCGGCTTAATGCTATTGGGAATTTCACCGTTTTACCGGCTTAGCAGCGGGTGGATGCTGTTGGGTATTTCACCGTTTACCGGCTTAGCAGCGGGTGGATGCTATTGGGTATTTCACCGTTTTACCGGCTTAGCAGCGGCTTGATGCTATTGGGTATTTCACCGTGTTACCGGCTTAGCAGCTGCTTGATGCTATTGGGTATTTCACCGTTTTACCGGCTTAGCAGCGGCTTGATGCTATTGGGTATTTCACCGTTTTACCGGCTTAGCAGCGGGTGGATGCTATTGGGAATTTCACCGTTTTACCGGCTTAGCAGCGGCTTGATGCTATTGGGAATTTCACCGTTTTACCGGCTTAGCAGCGGGTGGATGCTATTGGGTATTTCACCGTTTTACCGGCTTAGCAGCGGCTTGATGCTATTGGGTATTTCACCGTTTTACCGGCTTAGCAGCGGGTAAATGCTATTGGGAACTTCTCCGTTTTACCGGCTTAGCAGCGACTTGATGCTATTGGGTATTTCACCGTTTTACCGGCTTAGCAGCGGGTGGATGCTATTGGGTATTTCACCGTTTACCGGCTTAGCAGCGGGTGGATGCTATTGGGAATTTCACCGTTTTACCGGCTTAGCAGCGGGTGGATGCTATTGGGTATTTCACCCTTTTCACCGGCTTAGCAGCGGCTTGATGCTATTGGGTATTTCACCGTTTTACCGGCTTAGCAGCAGCTTGATGCTATTGGGAATTTCACCGTTTTACCGGCTTAGCAGCGGCTTGATGCTATTGGGAATTTCACCGTTTACCGCTTAGCAGCGGCTTGATGCTATTGGGAATACCGGCTTAGCAGCCGTATTTCACCGTTTTAGCAGCGGCCGGCTTAGCAGCGCTTCACCGATGCTATTGGGAATTTCACCGTTTTACCGGCTTAGCAGCGGGTGGATGCTATTGGGTATTTCACCGTTTTACCGGCTTAGCAGCGGGTGGATGCTATTGGGTATTTCACCGTTTTACCGGCTTAGCAGCGGCTTGATGCTATTGGGAATTTAGCACCGTTTTACCGGCTTAGCAGCGGCTTGATGCTATTGGGATTTCACCGTTTTACCGGCACCGCTATTGGGACCGCGGCTTAGCAGCGGCTTGATGCTATTGGGATTTCATTTCACCTATTGGGTTTTTTCCGGCTTAGCAGCGGCTTGATGCTATTGGGAATTTCACCGTTTTACCGGCTTAGCAGCGGGTGGAAGCTATTGGGTATTTCACCGTTTTACCGGCTTAGCAGCGGCTTGATGCTATTGGGAATTTCACCGTTTTACCGGCTTAGCAGCGGGTGGATGCTATTGGGTATTTCATCGTGTACTGTTCCGTTTGACCGTTTTTCTAAACTGTAGACTCGTGCTGTGCCGCGGGAGGGCCTGCCGCTCGCGGAAGCTTGATGAAGGGGCCCGGACTTCACGACCATGTGTAAGACAAGATGGGGTCATTGGGAGCACTTAGAAAGATTTGCCCCTCAAGCGTTCCCATTCCCTCCCTTCTTTTTTATTTCTCCTCTCTTCTTCTCTAGCCCCAGCTTACACAATCACTTTCCTGTAGCTGGGCTCAAGGTACGAATGGAGGGAATGCACTCGCCCGCGCAGTCTTCACTCGCGCTGGAAGGGGGGAGATGATTGCCAACCCTTCGAGGGAAGTGAAGGTCAGGGACTTCGGTAGCCAAGCACCCATCCTCCCTTCATATGTCTCTCTCGCATCCATCTCTCGCGCTGGTACGTGTATAGATGGGAGAGGGATGAATGCCATGAGTTCCTTCCGCGACACGCCGTGTATCTAGCAAGCTACCAAGCGTCAACCAAGAGTCTCACGGACTCGCTCGCGCCTTCTCTCCCTTTGGCTCCATTCGGCAAACCCTTGACATGAGAAATAGAGAGGGGAGAGAGAGAGGGGAAGGAGAGAATGGCATGTCCGTCATTGTGTTAATTAGGTTCCTTATCTGTTTCTGGATAAGAAGACAGTAGTGCAAGCAGATAATGGGAAAGTCATTATCAAATATGTTCTGTACTTATTTCTTCATCTTGGAATTCTCCGGAAGACACCGACAGGTAAATCAATCGATACGAAAGGAATGGATGGCCTTTCTTCCAGCATTTTTTATGTTCATCAGAACTGAAGAAGGGAGCGGGCCATATGAGTTCCAAGATCTGAGGCTACAAGGAACTAGATTGGAAATCAGAGGAACGGAGAGATAATTAAGAGAAGGAACAAGCAACGAGAAATCATCGAGCGTCTCCTTTTTCTTCATCCTTCTTTTGAAGCCTGGCAATAATCACTTGTAGCCTTCGGAGTTGAACCATAAAGACATACAGATAAAGATGTGGAATACAAATAGTTGCGGGATTCACTATTATTTATTCCTCTCCTTTTCCTTGAAATCTCGACACAAGAGCGATTCGGATATCCTTCATCTAACCATAATATCCTAAATAATACTTCCATAAAGACGAGTAAAAGCGAAACGAAATAACGCGCCGACGCATGAGGACAGGATAGAGAAAAAGATAATAGATTAACATGAGTAAGAGAAAAATGCAACGGCTACATGCCAACTAGCTTCAAGAACTTGGTGTTTTGGAAATTCAACGGGGAGTAACTCCATTAGTAAGATGGAATAGTGAAAGTAGCAAATGGGGGCATGGACATGTTGAAGGAGTTATAGGTGGAATCTACATCTGGATAACTTTTCCATCTTTAACTAATATCTTTTTTGTTGATCTAAAAGGTGCAATAAAAGACATGTCAGTAATACCGTGGGTGGACGAAATCCTCCACCCAAGAACCCCCGGAAGGATGATCCCCCATGTAAATACCAACAAATAGTGGTTTTCCATGGGTTCAATGTGGTGCAGGATTTCGTCCATCCACAGTATGGCAGGGATCGCAGAAATTGTCCCAACACAGGGCGTTGAGGTTACAGAAGTTGGCCTGCCACGGGCTCCGAGACATGGCCCTTTCTACCCCTCACCCCCCAAAGCCGTCAGATCACGGCTTCTTCGCATTTACCGCTTTGCGGTTTTACTGTTTACCGTTTTACGCGAGGGAAACGGTAAAACCGTCTTACGTTTTACCTGCGAACAGAGCAGGGTGGAGCCACAAACACTGACCCCACCGCCTAATCAGCACATGTGCGCATGTGCGTGCGCGTGCGTGTGCGTGTGCGCGTGCGTGTGCGTGTGCGTGTGCGTGTGCGTGTGCGTGTGCGCGCGAGCGTGGGTGTGGGTGTGGGTGTGGGTGTGGGTGTGGGTGGGTGTGGGTGTGGGTGTGGGTGTGTGTGTGTGCGTATGTGTGTGTGTGCGTATGTGTGTGTATGTGTGTGTCTGTGTGTGTATGTGTGTGTGTGTATGTGTGTGTATGTGTGTGTATGTGTGTGTATGTGTGTGTATGTGTGTGTATGTGTGTGTGTGGGTGTGTGGGTGTGTGGGTGTGTGTGGGTGTATGTGTGTGTATGTGTGTATGTGTTTGTATGTGTTTGTATGTGTGTGTGTGTGTATGTGTGTGTATGTGTGTGCATGTGTGTGCATGTGTGCGTATGTGTGCGTATGTGTGTGTATGTGTGTGTATGTGTGTGTGTGTGGTGTGTGGGTGTGTGGGTGTGTGGGTGTGCGTGTGTATGTGTGTGTATGTGTGTGTGTATGTGTGTGTGTGTGTGTGTGTATGTGTGTGATGTGTGTGTATGTGTGTGTATGTGTGTGTATGTGTGTGTATGTGTGTGTATGTGTGTGTGTATGTGTGTGTGTATGTGTATGTATGTGCGTGTGGGTGTGTGGGTGTGTGTGTGTATGTGTGTGTATGTGTGTGTGTATGTGTGTGTGTGTATGTGTGTGTATGTGTGTGTGTATGTGTGGGTATGTGTGTGTATGTGTGTGTGTATGTGTGTGTGTATGTGTGTGCGTGGGTGTGTGGGTGTGTGGGTGTGTGGGTGTGTGTGTGTGTATGTGTGTGTGTATGTGTGTGTGTATGTGTGTATGTGTGTGTATGTGTGTGTGTGTATGTGTGTGTATGTGTGTGTATGTGTGTGTATGTGTGTGTATGTGTGTGTATGTGTGCGTGTGGGTGTGTGGGTGTGTGGGTGAGTGTGTGTGTGTGTGTGCGTGCGTGCGTGCGTGCGTGCGTGTGTGTGTTTTTGTTTGTTGTGTTATCGTTTTTTCGTGTGTGTATTTATCGTGTTTGTGTATTTAGTTTGTCTTGAGAGGCGCGTGCCCTTTTCAAGGTTCGCAAAAGCAATACCACAATTCGTAGGGCCTGAATCCCTGTTTTGACACATGCCCAACTCTCCGGAGCACAAAACTGCAATTCTGTAGATAACAGATATCCCACGCCAACACTGCTTAGCAAGGAAACTAATCATTTATTGGGCTCCTGTGGCCATATTTCAACCCCGACTTTGCCTCAAATCTAATGGGTTGTTCAAAGGCAGTGATTCAGCCTGGCAGAAAAGACGCCAACGTTCCGAAATTCCAGCTGTACTGGCTGCATTGCCATGTCAGATTGGGTTGATTGGGGTTTCAACATCCCCCGCCAGGCTCCAGCAGACGCTCAAAGCACGCAACAACGACACCCACAGCCTGTCTCAGGGAAAGGCCTGGCCTCCTGCGCGCGGAGTGCCAAGTCAGAAGCCCCGTGTGTTCATTTGGCTGTGGGCCAAAACCAATGGGATCCCATGTTGGGGTAGGTGCACCGCCCATTTTAGGACCTATTTTAGTGGTTGGATTGGGATGTTCACTGGGGGTACGATTTGGATATTGACCCATGGCCATTTGTGATGCGCAAGTTTTCCTGAAGCACTTGTAGCGGCAGTTGGCATGTCCCGCGGTCCAGGCCCAGATCTTCATGACCCCAGAGGACTTCAACTTGAAGCTCGGGTCCGAGGTCTAAGCTCCCTGGCAAAGGAAGCTTTTCAAGGATGCCAAGTGGATGGTGTGATGGTTGGTGCATAAAAAGCAAGCCAACCATTTGGAGGGCTTTCTCAGACGGAAGCAAAAAGAACCATTGTCAAGCCCCTTAGTTGGCAACAGTTGAAGGATTTACCAGGCCCTCCCTCCTGAGGCTTGCTAGCGTTCACCGGAACTGTGCCTTCAAGCGAGGGTCCTTCTGGAGATGTTGGAGTCAAATATCGCCAGGTAGACTGGAGAAGCCCAGTTTTGAAAGCAACTGCTGCCTATGAAGGCCTACAATTCCTTTTCGAGCCACAGCGAACATACAGACAGTAAGGGAAATGGACACCCCACGTGTCAAGATGATACACTTGCAAGATGTTGGACATCTTTAACTTTGTTTGTTCAAACCGTCATTGTGAGTTCACAAAGGCTTGTGGGGGGGAATCAGGTGCAGACCGTTCATGGCAAGAATGCTTAAGACTGCCAGTTTGTTGCAACTCATTGCCACTACTTGTTTCTCCCACGGTTGGACCTTGGCCCCTTGTGCGATTTCAGGGTCGAGGCATTCTTATGACCGCAAGCCGTACCCGCAGCGCATAAGGCATGGAATGCACTCAGCAAGCTCAAGTCCTGACTTGCACTGAATGAAGCTAATCGCGCAGCAATCCCCGGTGGGACTGCGAGTAACAGCGACATCTTGTTTTGGCTAGCTGAGCGTGGTGATAGTAGGGGGTGGGTGAGAGACCTATGGTTTTGCGGCCCATCAGGCTGCCGTTTGTTGCTCTCAGCATTTCACCCACCCTTGGAGCTGCACTACGTCATGCAAAGCGCGCCTTTGTACTGGCGGATGTCCGCAAGAGCTTTCCATGCACCACACGTCACCTGCCTTGGCCAAAATGGCTTGTTCACGTCCAACTTCTTGTGTTGGGCGTAGCTGCATTGTATGTACATGGGCTTTGATCCCTCCTGAAGGGAGAGGTTCCTTGCTAAATTCGGCTTGCCACCTAAGCCTCACACTGTTCCTGCCCAGCTGTGCTAAGCCAAGGCCAAGCTGGAGCAATGTAGGGCTCAGCTTCTTTTGTAAGCCACGGTGAGCAAAATGGCAGTCAGCTGGGGTTGAGAATGCTCCTGAGCAGTGGCTTTGCAGGTGGGAAGGGTGGGACAAAAGCCAAAACGAGGTACGGTGTCGAGCTGACGCCCCCCGTTTTCGTCCCAGCACGGATCCCCAGCCAAATTGGAACTTCCCGATTTTGGCTTCATGACTTCAGGTGTGGCCATTGCCCTCATTGGGCTGTCGGAGCCTCGTTCGCGCCCAGTACGTAGGTAAATCGCGCCTGAGGTTCGCCGTGAAATAAACGAGCAGCTCCCCGCAGTGTAGAAGCCCTTTTCAAGGGAGGCAGTTACTTCATGCTGAGGTTTCGGGGCGATTTCCAGGCAGCAATCCATCGCAGCGTGCCTAGCGGCTTTTTTTTGGCAGCAGAAAGCCGGGCCAAGTGGGGGGAAGCCTTGAGGTGCCGAATGAGGAGGCGAACTTGGCGATGTCCATTTCAGCAGGCCAGAATTGAAGATTGGGGATGTTTGTTGCCGGATTCCAACTTATTCGTTACCCGAATTTTCGAGCAAAAGGTTGATGGTTTTGGCCCAAGGCCTCGCTGGCTACGCCGTCCATGCCTCGAAGTTTGCGCACTCGTGCTCGAGCTGTCTTTCCCACACGAAGCAAGTACACATCAGTTCAGCTTGAAAGCCGTGCTAATCAGGCATGGCCCCCCGGTTTAGTAAGGACATATAATACGTGAGGCTGGTAGGGTACTCCAGGTAAGAAGTTCAGAAAACAACAAAGTCACATGACATGTCTGATCAGACATGTCACACTAGAGCCGGACCAACTGCCCACTCCAAGACCTCCATTCTGCTGGTGCTGATCGGGCTGGCTGTAGGGCCTGGAGAGGAGTGGATCGGTCATTATTTTGACGGTTTTTTGGGGGTGACCAAAGTCAGAAACTTGGGTTTCCCTTTAACCCACCACGGGGGTGACTTTGATCATGGTAAAATCAGGCGGCTGATTGCTTTGAGAAGCCAAAAGTGGCGCGTTTGGCGTTCCTCTAATTTTAAAAGATGGCCAAGTAATCCACAAGATTCACAATATCCTGTCAAATAGCGGCTTCCTGCCCTCTGTAAATGGATTGGACTCGAGCCTTAGGGATTCTGTCATGTTGAAGGCGCATGTCAATTCACGCGCGAGGATCAGGTGAGCCTGAACTACCAACTCTTGCCGCTGGTGCCGTGTGTGCAGCATCAACGCGAAGATGTTTGCATTGCATTTGCATTTGTATTGGTATTGGAATTGGTATGTATTTGTCTAGGTTTGCATGTAGTAATTGTTGTTGTTGTTTTTTTGGTATTTGTATGTACTTGTATGTATTAGTGGTCACTGAGGTGCTGAAGTTCCTGCTGCGGCCATTGCTGGGTGAGTGCTGAGCTGAGTCACAGGCACTCGCGTCTGTCAACCCCTGCCCCCCAAAGACGTTTTGGGAGGATGGGCGGCCGAATCTCATGTCATTGTTGGCGGCCTTTACCATTGTTGTTTGTTTTGGTCGTTTGCATGTTTGGGGTGCGGCTGCAATGAGACAATCCCACGCAAGGCTCTGTGTTGGTCTCTCTTTTGCAGGTCGTCAGTCACGGAGCAGCCCGACCCTTTCAGAGACCCAGCCGCTGGCCCAGAATGGCGCCAAAATGGTGGACCACGCGAACACTAGGACAAGCTCAGCTTAGTGAAGGTCCCCAAACTTGAAAGATCCCTGGATTCATTGTCGAAGTGGTTGCAGATTGGAGGTGGAGTTGGCCTTCCCAGCAAGCCCTATCTTGATTGGCGGCGTCGTTGGCCGGGGCCTCAGTCGATTTCGGCCAAGGGCTCGATCACAAGATAGCGCAAGGTCTGGTCATCACCTCTCTGAATCTGCTTGCGCTGGGCCGCTTGGATGGCGACGGCCTCGGGACCAAAACGAGCAAAAGCCCCCCCCCGACTTCCCCCACAAGGCGTGAGCGCCTCGCCACTCTGTGATTCAAATAAGATTTGGCCTTCGGCTATCATTTCTGGATGGACACGGAGGCCTCACCCAATTCCCCACTACTTACAGCTTTTCCCGTGTCCCCTTGTGTAGATTTCTCAAAATAGTGACCCTTTGAAATGGTTCGTGTGGGAACAACTTGAATAATAATTTTGAGAAATGCTCCAGTAACTTGGCGCATGACTCACATTGGGCAGTTTGGGCACGAGGTGCTGTCCTTGCGCGGGCCTTGCGCTTGAACGTCAGCATCATTGGTCGCAGCCCCGGAAGTTTGCTGCTTCGGAGACCTGCGGGTGTCCACAGCCAAAAGCGACTTCCACGCCACGGGGATCTTCTTTGGGTCGTTCCACCCGCCAATTTGAGTCATCCGCCAACGAAAAGGGGGCCAAGTTCCGAAAGCCACCCCCTCACATCTTGCACTAACAATTTGGTTTCGTCGAGGTTCCGAAAGGTTATTTGTTTCGAAGATTTGGCTCGGCATGTTCGACCTTTGAATATCAGGGAATCCTACGCAGGTTTGAATTGACAAAGAGGCTCCAGCTTGCACCAATGGACAACCATTTGTGCAGCATCCTGGGCTCAATTGAGCTGATGTTCACCTAAGGCTCAGTCATGTTTAACACCCTGTGAATGTTGACACCAATCAGATGATGCTTCAGACTTGCAGCTTGCAGGCGTAGCCCTGTTACTCAGCGGCAGCTTAAGCAGCCCTACCGGTTTCATGTACGGTGCTTTCGCGTAGCGGCCTCAGCGATGGGTCTGGCGGGTTTTGATACGCACCTTGGCACTGGCACCTCACACATGCCAGGTTTTACGCCATTCTCCTGCAGGGAGGCTACAACTCTCCTGCACGAGCGGCTGCCTCAAAACCAATGGGATCCCATCTTGGGTAGGTGAATTCACCACCCAGTTTAGGACCTATTTTAGTGGTTGGATTGGGTCCCGTTCACTGGGAGTACGATTTGGATTTTGACCCATGGCCACATGAAGGAGAATCCGAAAATAGCATAGGATGCGGTGTCTGAGCCGGATGCAGCGCTCAAATTCCTGGCCACCGCGCTTGTGGCACGGATCTTGGTGGCAGACCAACGAGCACACGCATGTGAGAGAGCTGCGACGGGGGGAGGGTGGCAAGATGTTTAGGAGATGTTGGATGGAACCCATATGGAACCTTCGTTAAACGCAAGAAGGCAACATGGCTGTTGAAACCTTGTAACAACCTTGTCAAGGAGAAAGTGGGACCAACCACAGATTGACTTCTTCGCGATGCAATTGCCCTTGAGGCCTCTGGCATCGTCCTGTCCATACCTGGTTCGCTGCTGCCTGGGCTCTGAGGAAAAGAGCTTGCTCGGCGGCAACTGGTTGCTCAATCCAAGGACCTACCGTCAAGCCGATGCAAGCACAATACGTTTTCACCAACAAATCCCATTGCAGTTCGTTTTTGGGGCGGCCGACACGTGTCGGATACTTGAAATGCCGGCCTTGAACAGGAAGACCCGACCCCTGAGCAATCGTTCAAATAGCATGTTGGCTCAGCAGGGCTCAGAGTAGCTGCTGGCATGGACGTAGGGTCTCCTCCTGGAGGACGCGTGGCATTGCCCGACAGGCCACTGTGAGGGACGGTTTTGTCTCAAGAGATTGAGCAATCTCCAAAAGGTACCCTGAAGCAAGACACCATGCATTTCAAAAGCATTGCCTGCAGGGACTCATATGCGATTCCCGGGAGTCGCCATGCATTCCCATGGGGCCGCAAACTTCATGTGCATATTGCAGTGAGAAGGCTAGCTTAAGCTGCAAATGTCCCATCCGCTGCAAATGTCCCATCCCCTCCGATGTCAAACCCTTTCTCTGAAGTTCAATGGCTGAACGATGGCTGAACGCATCAACCCACAGGTAAACTTGCGCCTGAATTCTTCCGGCTTCGAAGACCGACCGAAACCCGCCGTAACCAAGCCCTGACTTGCGGCCAAGACCATGTTCTCTCCAGGTGGGTGCGGCAAGCCCAATGGCCGGATTGGCAGCATCCAGCGAACCAGGTGCCATACATGGCACAGGCGAGGGGCGGAAAGCCATGACCTCCGCACCAGCCAAAAGCGCCCAAAATGCCGCAGCAAGGGGCTTTCGGGTGGTTCCAAGACAATAGTCCGGATTGTTCAAAATCAATCTGCAAAATCCTCATGCTACATGGTACTAGTAGTGGCTCCCTTTGTAGTGGCATCCCGCTATGGATTGCGGATTGGGATTGGGGATCCCCCCCCCAATTTTTAACAACTCGACTCAGCTTTGGCGAACTCATCTTGAGCGATTCCACCCTGATGAATTGCTGTAATCAATGGAGATAACTTCAGACTCCCCATGCTGCCACATCCCCTTTAAACTCCTTGTTTGAACCCTGCCAGGAACAAGTTTACCGGAGATGGCTGGTTTAACCTCGCCAGTCTAGAATTTACTAGGCCCCCCAAGGCCAGCAGAAGATCAGCAGCAATTATGGTATAGGGAGTCGTGTGAATTGGCTTTGATCGCTGTGCAGGGCGTGCAGCAAGATTTGCCGCGGAACCTTTGCATCCAATTGCGGCTGTGGCTTGTGCTGCACATGGTGCGCATTGGCTCTCACACCTTGTTTGCTCCTTCCGGGTCTGGCGCTTTATTTGGAAAGCCTGTCCTAAAAAAAGAGTCAAGATATTTATAGATGTGAGAACAGTGTGATTTTAGGCCTATGTTCGCCCTAGGACTCCCGAGCTAAAGGCCCGGGGCCTCAAGCCCTTGGTGCTGCCCAACAGGCCTCGCGTTCTTTTGCGGGGCCTCAGCACCCTGCACACGAACGAAGAAGGCAACCTGGGATATTGTGGGATATGATATAACTTGATACAACTTGATACAACCCCAAAAGCAACCGCAACCCACCTGTCACCAAAAATCTCGTGCACTATGACCTCCCTAAGCCTACTTTTTAAGCCAACCCCAAACCTTGAACCATCCCCAATAACCCAAAGCCTGCAAGAAACAAACCAATCGTGAGACCAAATGTAGAGCTACTTGAAGCCCATCCTAGATTCACAATCCTCCATCAAGCACAAAGTGACACCATTCAAGATCCACCCAAAAGCCAACATAAAGCCAGCCTCGACCCTTCAAGGCCTTCTTAAAAGAGCTGAACCATGCTGCAGCCCCGGAAATCTGCCTTGCATTCACGGGAACCCCACCTTGGCACAAATGCAACAGCCGAAGCCCATCCTAACCCTAAATCCTAAGGAGGCAGCACGTGGCTCCTTACCAACCTGGCCATCACATTGCCTACTGGTGCAGGCGGTCACAGAATTGATGTGTGCTAGAAATCAAAGATATTTGGGTAGCACGTGACAGCCTTTTGTGCGTTGCTTGGGCGTTTTGCTGGGCGTTTGGCGGGGGAAGGGGGTCGGTCGGGCTCGCATTGTCGATGCGAATTGAATGATACTAATGTCAATCTGATATTGACCTGGAGGACCACACAGGGCTGTTCTCCTTTTTAGGTGGATTTCAGGATTTGTCAGGCAAGAACATCTCAGAAGTCCAAAGCTGAGCTTTCGGCCTTTTGTTTTTTCCAGTTTTTGTCCATATTTAGTCAAGGTCCCAAATGGTTATCTTGCATTGTGTTTCTGGGTCTCTTGGGCAACTGAGATATTAATCTGCAGAGCATAGGAAGGAGTTTGTATCAGGGACAAGCCCAAATTGTCCCGTGTTCTTTGGGGCAAGCGTTCATGCTTGTAACATCTGCTTCCTGGCTTCATGGGAGTTGTAGTTAAGCCCATTAAAAGCCCAAAATGGAGCCTGTTTGGGTTGGTGCATGTTGGAGCTTAACGAGAATCGAGGAATTTCGACCCATGCTTGTGGTAGTGGCGCCAGGTCACGACAAACGTGGACCCTTGGCTATGCTCCTCGGCTTATGTCCTTCTTTCTGGCCCTCCGGTTCCCCAAAAACCAAAGAAAAGGCCCCAAAAATACGCCCGGCCAAAGCGAATCGGCCTTTTGACCTTTTGGTTTTCCAATTTTGCGCCATGTTTAGGTCCCCCAAAAGGTGGTCGCTTTTCATGCCCAGGTCTCTAAGGATGTTGATCTACGGGGCATAGAAAGGAGTTTGCATCAGGGACACGAGGTCCTCTGAAAAACGTGTTTGTGATTTTAACGTCTACCTCATTAATTTGACGGTTTCTGGGGGTTCTCAAAGTCAGAAAATGTGGTTGTCTCCCTTAACGCACGACTTAGGGGGTGACTTTGATCATGGCAAAATAATGAGGCCAGTTCATGGGAGTTGTAGTGAAAGGCTGCGTTCAAATTGAAGCCTTTTGGTTTGGCCAAAGCCGAGGTCCTGCGAGTGTTGCCACAAGGCCCCATCCAGATCTCCTGCAGGCGCCGGCGCGCATTCCGCATGCGGAAAACAAAAAAGAAAAAACAAAAAAACAGGGTCTCACCTCGGCTGCGTGGGATGTTTATTAGCCTTTGACTTTTTGTTGAAAATATGTTTTCCACAGCGTTTCCTGCAACAAAACAGCTCAGCTTGCGCAGGGGGTAGGCTCAGTTACTGGTTTTGCCCCGTGGCTGCGATTGGAACGAGCCAGGCCGCATTGGGTCTCAGTGGCGGAGCAGCATGCCTTGCTACGGCGAGTCCGGCATACTGAACTGACTCCAGTTCCTGTGGCAGCGGCGCCGATTTCCGCTCCCACTCCTGATCGAGATGCTTGGCTGGAACTTGTGAGTGTGCATGTATCAACCTGGGGGAACCCAACCAAAGTGGTTCCCTCCAAACCTAGGTGAAAGGGTCAATTGAAAAGCACCCAAGTGCCTAGGGGCCAGTTCGGCAATTTCCTGGATGTGAGGTTCGGCTAGCGAGCGCTAACTTTTTCGGGATGCTTGGCCTGAATGAGGCTGCTCTCCTGGACTTGCCTCGTGTGGGCGACTTTGTTCGCTTCCACTGGCGAGGGGATTGGACAAGGTGCACCGTGCAAAGCACGGGCCCTGGCGACACTGTCCAGATTTCCTGGCAACCCTCAGGCGTCTTGGCCGCAAAATGCAGAACGTTGACTACCGTGACTCCTGGTTCTTTACGGGCGGGGCAATCACCCGCCTTTTCTTATTCTGGCAAGGCGGGTTCACGTGTGTTGGACCTAGTGAAGCCACGTCGGCCCCCGGGCAAGGTGAGCCGTACCGGTATACCGCCAGGGTGCGGTTGCAGCTGCTTCGGGCAGATCAAATCGAGGATGTGGAAGTACAAGAGTTGAGGCACATGCAACGATCGGCTATCCCGAGAAATTTGGTGCCAGAAGTGCTATAATGTTTAATTTGAAACATTTTGAAACCCAGAAGGATGTCAAGTGGTTTTGGTACTTTAGTTTTCCCAGGCCCCTGCTTGGCACCCAGAAGGTGAGGTTCTATCAAGACGGCCAGGCAACTGGGCCAGCGACTGCAAGAAGCAACGCGGGAGAACCCGATTCCAGACCACAAGATTCCGCAGGCCTTGGATGCCCTGGCGCTGCCTGGCTTGAGAACTCCTTTCCGCTTCTTGGCTGCTATTTGGCTGTGGGTGTCAAAACCGTTTTGGGATCCCATTTTGGGGGAGGGTGAATTTACCACCCATTTTAGAACCTATTTTAGTGGTTGGATTGGGATGTTCACTGGTACGATTTGGATGTTGACCCATGACCATTTCTCTGAATCTATCATCTTGCGCTTGGGTATGGGTCCAAAAGGAAAAAAAAAAAGAAAAAGAAAAAAAAGAGAACAAAAAACTCCCGGGGCAGGATTGAGTCCTCGTTTCCATTTACCGGGGCAGCCGTACCTATTGTTGACCCACTCCTTGCGAAAATTTCGTGGAACATGTGTTGCCCAGGTTTCGGGCTCCGATCATTGAAGAAGTTCTTGGGCTGCGGGCGGACTCCCGAACATCAGGCAACGTGACGGAGCGGGGTCGCATTGCGCGCACCATGGGCCTGCCCAGGGGCCCCGGCAATGCCTGGTTTGTGGGTGTGACGAGTTGTCACGAGCTTGGTTGCGTTTGTAAATTCGTGTGCATCGATGAAAGAAACAAGCTCAGCAACACGCCCGTGTGGGTTCTGCAGACGCGGAAAAAAGCACGAGCACACCCCTCACAACGGTCAGTCCTTCGGGAACCCTCGTGGAACCCTCGCAGAACCCTCACAGCACGTTACCTCAGAGCCGCCCTGGACCACCCCGGACCCTATCTGGGCTGAGACCCCATCGAATTCAGCTGTTGGGAAAAAATGTTGGGAACAGCAGTCCTGATTATTGTTCGGGGTCATCTCAAAACAAGGTGTGGATTTGTTTCGCTCAGGGACCTGCCAGCATCATCCACGAAGGGAAAGTTCTTTGTGCAAACAGCGCGAGCTTTCGCACCAACCCAGCTAAGCTCCGGAGTGGTCCGGAGCAGTTGCGGGCTCGAGGGGTATGGAGGTCTAGGGGTGAACGATTGGGACACCATCCATCCTGGCATTTTTTGTGTCTGTGTGCATGAGCGTCGTTGTTTTGATGTGATCAATGTGTTGTTTGTTTTGCATTCTTTCTCTTTTCCTTTGTTCATTTTTTTGGAAGGGGATAGTGGCGGCGGGGGGGGGGGGCGGTGTTTGTGTGACTACGATTGAATCCGTTGATTTGTCCAAATCGGGCCGGTTCCCGACAGGTCGCTGTGAGGATCCAGTCGGCCAACCTGGAAGGTTTGCGGGCAGCCTTGGAGCGGATCGGGGCACACACACCGGGGCTGGTGTGCAACGTCAAGGTGTGGGAGTCGGCCGTCGGCCATCCGCCAGTGGGCGCGTGCCGTCATTGTTGGTTGGGGAGGGCGTGCAATACTGTGAGTGGACGAAATCCTGCACCACTTTGAAACCATAGCAAACCATTGTTTGTTGGTATTCACAGGGGAAGCATCACCCCAGGGTTGCTTAGGTGGTGTAGGATTTTGTCCATCCACAGTATGGGACAGACCAAGTTTGATTCCCAACCAAATTCAGGAGCACAACCCGATTCAGACATAATATGCTGTGGGTCAGTGGGGGCACAACCAATTTCTCATGAGCGTCGGACAATATTTCTGCCTGGTAGTTTGTTGTTAATTTGGGGGGCCGGGGGGGGGGGGTCCTACCCAATATCCCCCTGCTTTCTCAAAACAAGGGGGCCACCTCTGGTGGACTGCGGCAGAGGGAGAGAGAGAGACAGAGCAAAACAAAATGAACCAATAGCGAGTAGCATATTGTCCGTGGGTCAGGTCATCCTTACTTGGCGGTTTGGATCAGTGCATTGGCTCTCTAGACTCAATTGGGCACCCAGTGAACTCCAAATCACCATGCCCAACCGACCGCCATAGGCACAGGGGCATAGCCTCCGAAGTGGGAGGTTTAGCCCCTTGGTCCGGCAAGATATGTCCGGCGTATGTACCTGCGCGGCTTCATCAACCAAGCAGGCAAAATGCATGACCCCCCCTCCCGTTGAGCGTACTCCCCAAGGGTGAGCCAATGACCTGATGATGCTTTAAGGCTGCATCTTGTTTGCATCCCCAGTTTTCCCATCATGTCCTGAATGCTCATTTCACCGTCAAAGCATTAAGTTCCCCAATGCGGAATACGCAACGGCCAACGCTTCACCGGCCGACGGCCGCCGCGCGAAGACGCGCGCAGGTGGGGCCTCCCGCGCGTCTGCGCGCGGGCAAAGTGCGCAGCAAGCACACGGAGGCCGCAGACGGCGGCCTAAGGCCAACTTGGCGAGGCCATGGGCCTTGGCCTCCAACAACTTGCCATAGCCTTGGGTCAGCTTTTGTACCCTGGGCCAAGTTTCACATTTATGCTTTGTGAGTGTAGTTGGGCCATTGGCATGTGTTGTGTGTTCGGAATGTTAACCTCGAATCGTGATTGCTTGGTATATGCTTGGTTCCATGGCCAAAAGGGACACATGAGCCCGGGCTTGTATTTGGTTCTGAGGAGCGCCCTCTCATTTGAATTCATGGGCGGGCGTGGGCTACTTTTGAGTCAGATGAATCCACGAATATCATCTCACTTCCGTGTCTTTTCTAGGCTTGCTGAGGTAGCAGGATACCAATCTTCGCTAAATCAAGTTGTTGTGTCCTTCGCTTTTCGGAGAAGGCCTTGTCGTGTGGCAATGCTTGTCTTAGCGATTGTGACCTTGCAGGGGGTGACATCGTATACAAAGAAGATGCCTCCGAGCTTGCCTTGTGCGTTCACATTTGCGCCGGATACAATTCCTTCGGGCTGGCGCCTCGGCAAGCATTCGCAGCTTGGCCATTGACCCCTCCCACATTAGGTTGGTTAGAATACCCGTTTGGTGCCAACGAACGCGCACTTGTCATTGTGTGCGGAAATCTTGATGGACTTAGACGCATTGCATGCTCGTTTTGCGAGACGACCTTTTCAGTTTGATGCTGCTTAAGCGCTGAGCAGCGACGAGAGGCAACTTGACGATGTTGTAATCGTTTGCATGGCCCCAAGCAAAGCTAAGGTGAAGCAATCGACATTGCTGGCAGTTGCGGAAATGGAAATCCCACCTGGAAGGCTGGGTCAAAACGCTGACTCATTGCTCATAAGGATGCTATATAGCCCACGTAGCAGAATCAGGAGACGCTAAGCTGACCAAAGCAAGAGGTCAGCCCCAATCTGCCAGGCACTGTCATCGCCTACAGCTTTTCTCCACCCTGGATTCCACTCAGCCAAGCTCTGGACCATTAATCCTCAGCTTGGAGACTACGAGGTTGCAAGTTCACCGGGGTATCAAGTGTGCATCATGCAGGGTGAGTCCAATTGTCGGCGACAGATTCAAATGCCTGGACTGCCGCAACGCTGACCTTTGTGCAGATTGCTATGCGGTGAGGGCATCAGTTCATGCAAAGCACGAGCTTGTGCTGGTTGACAATGTCGACGTGCAGAGGTCGAGCAGACCCATGAGCCAGCCCTTCCTGAGTGCAAGGTGCTTTCCACCCAGCGAGCCTGGACATGTTTTTCAAGAAGCTTGCATGCGCGAGCTGGCAGGCGACGATGCCTTTATACCGCTGTCACGCACGTCAAATGTCTCCTTCGGTCTAGATTGCGTGCCAGACGATGAGAACCCCAGCAATCTGCTTGTCGAGCACATCCGCGCTGGCTCTGCTGCAGCTGCTTGGAATCAGGAAGGAGCCTTATCCGGAGGCAACTTCATGTTAGTGGGGGATGAGCTTCGCAGCGTCAATGACATCGAGGGCAGTGAGGCAAGAGAGAGAAGCGGAGATTGTTTGAACCATGGGTGTTGGGAACATGTTCAAACAATTGGTTGGCCTCCTGCCAGATAGCTGTTCCTTTGCCCCTCGAAATTACATTTGGAGGGGGTTGTTGACAAGAGTTGTTTCAACATCACCTCTTTGGCCCATGTTTGGCCCACTAAATCTCAGTTGCCCACGCAGGCGATGCTGCTGGAGCTGGGCCAAGCCCTGGAAGTTGTCTTGCGCATTGCGCGGCCCACGCGGAGGGCGCGGGCGGTGCTGGAAGTGACCGGCTCGGACACGCAGGCCGGAGCCAGGAGCCCGGAGACAGAATCAACACGGAATCTGAGGGGGAAATCGGGGCATCAGCGATGGGACCCCAAAAAGAAACTCTCATAGGAGGGGACCCCGAGGAGCAACTCACTCTATTTGCTTGATGCATTCAGTTCAGTTTGTTGGTCAAACAGTGAAGGAGGTCATTCTCTTAAAGGGACCGGCCCCGATTCATCACTGGAGCATGGTCAATGTGGGCCCCTGAATTCAGGAAGTAGGGCCCAGCTTGCCCAGGGCAGATATCACTTCGAGAAGACCCACTGCCATCTCATGCCAACTCACATGAATGTACTTAAGCAGTTGTTGATACATTACATTGGTAAGGTCTTTGATGGAACTCTGCGTTCTAGCTGGCAGATGCTGTGGATGCTGTGAATCCTTCAGCTGGTAGGTCTGGGCTCACGTTGGGTGTTGTGTTTACTTGAGCATCAGTGAATGGGTCTCTGGCCTCAGTGGCGTGGGTCTCGGCCAACCTGTTGGTTCTTTCGCCAGGCTGCACTAGATATTCTCATGGGCGATTGTGCTGTGTCCGCGCTACACTTGAACAGCAAGCCGGAGGCGGGATGAGCCATTCACCCAAACATCCGTTGGATTATCATAAGGTGGCCAAGGTCTGGTTGTTCAAAGAATTGAAGGTTTTGCCGCCAACCCTTGTCACTCCAAATGATGAGGGAGGGGTCCTGGTCACTGAGACGGGGCCCTTCGTGGTCAAATGGAAAACCATGCATCGGGCCTCATGGCCTCCAGGTGTGAGGAGCAGCTCCAGCCTTTGCAGGGATTCGAGTCCTTTTTGCTTTACGCTAGCCTGAGACTCCCAGGAAATGGACAAATATCAGCACGTGGGCGAATCTCTTGTGCGACCATTTATCCCAATGGGGAAGCCGGTTCTTATGACACCCACACCTGGGATGGGCGAATCTCTTTTGCGACCATTTCTCCCGGGATGGGGTAAACCGATGACACCCACGGGTTCGAGGCGTGCACGATTTGCGCGGATCTTCATGCACGTGGCGGGGCCCTGCGGCTGCGGCCCTGTGGCCACGGCTGGTTTTGCAAAGGAGATTGAAAGCGAAACAAACAGGTGATTCAAACAGTGGGTGGCGGGGGACCGTTTATCTTCAACCACAGGTTGCGAAACGCGCCAACCAGACCAGTGCTGTGGGTGGGGGGCAGGTTGGCAAACTTTGTTTTAACCACGCCGTTTGTTTAAAGACCCGTTTAAACAGGGGGGGCCCGCCTGAGGATGTCTTCAGCAATGGGCCGCGGTGCAACTTGGAGAAGGCAAGCCCACCAATTGGGTGTGCGTAGGTGTTTTTTCTTTCAGGTCACTTTTTAGGGGTTGGGACACCACCCAGTTTTGGGGTCCCCCTATTGTGACACACACCCTGTGCCTCCAAAACCTTAGAAGAAACGGCGCCAACTCGCAGGAAGGAGCTCCATTCACTGCCCGGTGCCGGATTGCAGGCATCCAATCGGGCACCGTCAGCTACAAGCGGTGCTATCAGTCTCTGACTTCGGCCGCTTTGTCCGGCGATCGGTGGAGAATTTGTGTTTGGCCGATGAGCGCCTTGGCCCGGATGTCCGGGCAAGTGGTTGGCCCGGGGCCGGCCTGGGAACGAAGGGGCAAGACCTGGAAGTGGGTTATGGCTCAGGTGGCTCAGGTGGCTAAACATTTACTGAGCCTTGCACCCAAGTAGCCTGACCAAAGACTGATCGTGAGGTTGATGTTGCTGACGCGCAGCTTTCCATGCAGCCTTTCGTTTTGAGGTCGTTCATCGCATGCCCAACACCGGATTGTCCTTACCGTGCCTGGATCGGTGATGACGACTTGTCGCGGCTGATTTGTGAAATATGCAACTGGGCTGCTAAAGGTTTTGACAGTTGATGGATGTTGGTTGGTTTCTCGTTGGCTGCTCTCTCCCCCCCTATATATACATGGATTCCTGCCGTTTCTGAAGCCTATCCTGGCCATGCTGGAAAGCGTGCGAAGGGCAATGACTCGAAAAGTGTGTCAGACCCCAATCTCCCCCACGAAAAGGACAAAAGTTGACTCGACCGTTGGCTTGTGGTTAAAGAATGGCTCCAAGTTGATCCAAGGCCACATGGAGTCCTGCATTCGTTGTGGCGCCTCTCCTTTCCACCACGGCCTGAGCTGCGAAGAGGAGGCGCGGCGTCAAACGCTGCTCACCAGTGGCTTGCAGCGTGGGAGCCTTAGAGGCGCAGGTAGAGCAGTCCAGTTCTTTGTGTGTGTGTGTGTGTCCCTTTCTTGGGGGAGGGAGACCCTCTTTGGTAATTACTTTAAAGGGAAGCAACATAGAACATTCATGTTGTTTTTTTGCATTTTGAGACAAACCCAGTTCCACTGTGGCTATGGGGTCTCCAAAGCTTGTGAATGTCTCAGGGTAGGCGAGGAATAAAAACCAAAGTCATGTTCAAGGCGGAAGAGCACCTCCCACAGCCTGGCAGTTGGCAAGTCAACAAGCTAGCAATCTTTCAGGGGGGCAGGGCCAGTCCCAGCCGAACCTATGGCAAGAAACGGCCCGAGATCTGCTGCCCCCCAGATCTGAGAGGTTAATTTTGTTTGAGGTAGTTGGGGATGTCCCCTCTAGTTGTTGAATGGTGGTTCCCTGATTACCTACTAACTGGAAGCTTTGGGTGCGTCTTGGAGGTGCCCTTTTCGAGTGCGCTTTCGCGGGCTTGCTTTGAGAGCTGTTTTTCATTTGGTTTCCCTTTCCACTTGCCCTAAGAGAGGTCCATCAAAAAGAACACCCCCTATTGTGGAGGGTGCCTGTTGAAGGGGTTGTCTTGAAAGGGTGCAACAGAGAAGCAAAATGAACGGACACCAGAGCTCATCTTGATGATTCCCAAGCCCATGCCAAACCCACAAAACGGCAGGGATCATATTTTTTGTGACACCCAATATCACCTAAGCGACCTAAGGCCTGGTACCGCGTGTCCAAAGTTGCCTACGGCAGGCACTCTTTCGCAACTGTCCAGGCTGTGCTGTGCCGATCGAGCGGCAAGATGCCTGCTGCCATATGACTTGCTCCCATTGCTCTACCGAATTTAGCTGGGTGTGTGGATGTTTGTATGATATTTGTCGTACGGCGCACAACTGCATGAGTGGGTCCATCTATTTGCACGAGATCTTGGCGCCTGAGCTGAGACTGCGCCACCTGCCAGAAACGGACCAGAATGCGAGCGACCTATTCTTGGAACTTCGGGCGGCGCACTTGCTCGCACAGGTCCGGGCGGAGGTTGGAGACTTGACCTGGGAGACACTTCGCCAGCAGCACCCGGACTTGCTGCAAAACGTGATCCGCGGAGCACGAAGCATTCCCTGGGACAACACCGCTGTCCTTGCTCGCTTACAAATAGCGCTGCCGCATGCTTTCCCCTAGTTCACGTTCATCTGTACAGAGATGCAATTCTTGCAGGATAGCATGATGTGGACAGAATTCATGCCCAAGGTGCTCACGTGTGCTGACGGGCATGTTAGCGCGACATGGCTGACCCGGTCAGTACTGGAACAACATCCATGCTAAGCCATGGCACTCCAACACTCCGTATGCAAACAAAACACGCATTATGTGGCTGAGCAATGATGTTCCCTGATGAATGGAGAAATTATATCGTACGATATTACCCATGTTTACATAAATGAATATTATATATATATAATTATATATATATCATTATATATACACTTATTATATTATTTATATATGTAATTGAATTGAATTATATTTATTAAAATATGAATTATATATTATTGATTATATTATATAAATATATTGTAATTTTAATTAAAATTAATAATTATATATTATGAACATAAATTATTTTATAGAATAGAATATAATTTAAAATATATAGTTATTGATATAAATTGATTTAAATATAAATTAGAAATTCAATATATATTTATATTTATATTTGTTTATATATGTAAGAATTTGATTTAATTGATATATTATATGTATTTATATAATATATGTATTTTTATTGTATATATTTATTAATTATTCTTTGTTTATATATTATATTTGTATTTGTTTAGATGATTTATTCTGTTGAAATATACAATTCACATATTAAAATTTAACATGTCTTTTTTAATAAATGGTATATGAGAAGATTATAATGATATGTAGAATCGAAATTGGTATGGTGTGGTTTTAATATTATTTATGAAGATGGATTAATGAAAATTATGATTATATTATTGATGTTTAATTATATAATATTTGTATTTTGGAATATATTTTATATAATAATGTGATTTTAATTAATTTAATATTTTTGAATTTATATATTATTATTAATTATTCATTATTATTAATTATTTTTATATTAATAATGTTATTTTATGGGTTTAATATTTTGTTGAATATTATTTTTGAAAAATAATTTTTTGTTTTAAAATTATTTAAATATATATGAATATTTAATTGGATTTTATTATTATTAAAAGGTTAGAATATACAATAAAATTTGGCAAAATTTTAGTATAAATATATATTTTTTATGGAAATTAAATAATATTATGTTTTTTAAAATGTATTCTAAATTGAATATATTTATTGAATATTATTTAGGTAATATTATATATATTTATATATTTATATATATTATTTTGTATTAAATTATTTTTAAATATAATGTTTAATATTTTTTATTTGAGAGATATTATTTTCCACAAATAGGTTCTTTCTTTTTTTCGGTATTCTTTCTCTCTTTCTTTCCGATTTTTGTTTTTTCTTTCTTTTTTTCCTCTTTCTCTCTGAATTGTTTTTTCTCTGGGTTGTCTTTTTTTGTTATGTGTTTTCTAAATTTCTTATTTTAATTCTTTGTTTTTAATTATATTTTATATATTGTTTTTTTTTTTATTATGTGTTTTGTTGTTTTTTGTTTGTTGTTTAAAATAAATTGTTTATTTTTCTTGTCTTGTTTTTTTTTTTTTTTTTTTTTTTTTTACCGTTTTTTTTTTTTTTTTATTTTTTTTTATTATTTTGTATTAAATTATTTTTAAATATAATGTTTAATATTTTTTATTTGAGAGATATTATTTTCCACAAATAGGTTCTTTCTTTTTTTCGGTATTCTTTCTCTCTTTCTTTCCGATTTTTGTTTTTTCTTTCTTTTTTTCCTCTTTCTCTCTGAATTGTTTTTTCTCTGGGTTGTCTTTTTTTGTTATGTGTTTTCTAAATTTCTTATTTTAATTCTTTGTTTTTAATTATATTTTATATATTGTTTTTTTTTTTATTATGTGTTTTGTTGTTTTTTGTTTGTTGTTTAAAATAAATTTTTTTTTTTTTTTTTTTTTTTTTTTTTTTTTTTTTTTTTTTTTTCCCGTTTTTGTTATTATTATATATTTTTTTTTATGTATCGATTTTTGTGTTTTTCGATTAATTGATTTTTAATTTGTATTTATTTGAGATTTCGTTGGTAAATATATTTTTTTTAATATTAATATTTTGCAATATTTGATGAATAATATTGTCATTTTTTTTTTTTAAATTGTAATATATAATTTAATAGGATTCGTAATAATTGCCGTGGTCTTTGGTTTTAAATGGTTGTCGCGCTAGCTTAGCTTGAAATAGCTTTATTTGAGATATGGTTATAATATTAGTGTTTGCCTTAAATGTCGCGTCGACCGCGCCGGAATTCCGAGGTAAAAAGAAATACCAAGCTGCGTCGCTGCAAGTCCCGTAATGATGCAAAAATCCCTATATAACGAAATTTTGGGGATGTTTTTTGGTGCAAAATTGGGGGGGGGGGTCATCGGTTTATGCAGTATTTGCGAAACACGCTTGAGGTATCTCTTTCGTTTTGCCGTTGTGTTTGCGCATCTCGATTCGTCGTCGCCCGGAGATTAGTTGCTCTTCGCGACTAATTGCGTATTTCAGGATATTTGTTATTGATTAATATTGATTTCCGGAATTTTTGTTTATATTGCAAGCTAAACCCCAATATATACATATATAATCGATATTTTTGCGTCGTTGTGTGTCGTATTTCTCTCTTTTAAGATTTGGATTCTTTATGTCGATTTATGGATCGTTATTGGAAATAACGAATTTTCGTTCATATATTTTTTTTAAAATCTAGAAATATTGGATATAAATTAAATATCTAGTATTGATTCCTTATTTTATATTATTATAATATATTTGATTTTTTGGATATTATATATTTATTATGAATATATTATATTTATTATATATTAATATGTTTTTATATTATGATATTTGGGGTATCAATTTCAAGAATTAACTATATATATATTTAGAACAACCATATTAATATATATATTAATAGATTAATAAAGAAATTGAAAAAAAAAAAAAAAAAAAAAAAAAAAATCTTGAACATATATATAATAAATATAGAATTTCAAGCATAGAAAACATGGTGAAAGAACAATATTATTTTATATAAAATTAATTTCTAAAAATATATCTAAATTTTAAAATTCAAATTATTAATAATTCATTAATATATTTAAAAAAAAAAAAAAAAAAAATATTCAATTTATTCGATCTATAATAATTTAAAAAAGAGAAAATTATAATATGGTTTGCACATATATTATAATATATCTTAGATCTTTTGCTAATTAATCGGGAATATATATTAAACAAAAATTATCTAAAATATAATAATTATAAATTAAAAATAATATGTGAGAAAGACATATATGAATAATAGAAATTGTAAAATAAAAAATGTCAAATTATTAATTATATATTTCTATATTTCTATATTTATAATAAATATATATATATTCAAATCAATATATTAAATAAAAAATCAATATATAATTAAAATAATTAATTGGGTTAATTCAAATGTCAAAAAATTAAAGAATCATTATATTTAATGAATTAGATTGTAAAAAATTCAAAATTATATCAAACAAATATATATTTTGAAATAAATAAATTTTAAATATTTTTATAAGTATATATAATTAGTAATTATATATTTCTATATAAAGGTTAAAATCTATTAATCATTATTAATTTATTATAAAATTGTTTATAATTAAAAATCTATATAATTATATAAATTATATTTTGAATTAAAAATTAAATTAATTGATTTAACTTATATAAATTGTTTAAATATAAAATTTATAGTTATATATTATTTTTATAATTTAATAAATATTAATGTGTATAATTTCTTAATTATATAAGATATTTTAAATATCTTGAAATTTGAATTAATATAATTGGTTTAATTAAATTATTTAAATAATGATTTTGGGAATATAAGTTAATATCATTATTCTATATTTGTTTAATATATTAATTTGAGAAATATATATTTTTTCAATTTAGAATTATATAATAATGATTTATAAATTTAATATATAATTCATAAAATTTAATATCTATATTAATTCTATATTATTTTACGAATTAATTTCTATATATATATATTATTATAATATTTTAATAATTACATATTATTTCTATATAAGAAATATCAATGTTATTTCCTCAAATCTATATATAATTATTACAACAAAAATATTACTACTCTATAATACAATAAATAATAAATCCAAATCTTCAAATTAAAATACTCAAAAAAATTAACAACAAAACGAATCGGAAAACAAAATCTCACCCATCCACAACCCAACGCCATTTTAGGCATAGAAATTATATCATCCCGTTCCAAAAACAAAAATCTCAATCCACCAAATACAAATTAAGGCAAACAATCATAAAAAACACCATCAAATATCAAAAATAATCGAAACAATCGTTACAACCAATAAATAAAACCACAATACGACCAAACACCACCTCCCAATAGCTTTCATATACCAAATAATAATTTCTCTATAATTCAAATAAGATTCGGATTTTCAATAATTCATTATTACAAATTATTCTATATATAATATAATAATAATTATAATTTGTTTTATAATAATAACAAAATAACATATACATATTGTATAAATTCAATATATGTTATGTTTATTATTATGGTTGTCTCTGTCAAATCTCAATGGAATTCTTCTCTGATGGTCATATGATTTTGTTGTCAATTCCTTTTTTGTCGAAATTTGATGTTTTATTTATGTACTTGAATTGAGGCACCAAAAGTGAGGATCCACGCGCTCTCGACAGGCTGGCCTTCGCATGCCTTCGACGCTCTCCAGATTCATCTTTTCCAGCCTGCCGTGGGCTGCCGCTCACTGTGCCTTCGCCATCGCTGGCGTCTGGACGATTTGGGCTTGGGTAACCTAAGCCACGGGAAGCCTGCGAGTAGTCATCCGGCCAAAAAGTCCTTGCATTTTGAGCTGGTTTTACCGCCGTAAGCTCCCAAACCAGAAACTAGGCAGCCAGATGACTGCATGCCATACGCCTCACCAATCCGCTGCCAAGGCTGCCTTCTCCTCCTGAGAGAGCTGGCCGCCTGCAGCGATCAATTGATGCTAGGGGATAGAGGGCCACAAATGGGAAAGGCAGGGGCTGTGACTGCAGTGCAGTGGACATGATGTTCATAAATTGATGTTTCACACATTTGCCTGCATCATGCTGCCTGCCTGCTGCCCGCCTGTCTCTGTTTGGTCTCTCTGTCTCTCTGTCGCAGGCAGGCAGGCAGGCAGACAGACAGACAGACAGACCATACATGCAGACAGACAGGCCGGCAAACAGAGACAGGCAGAGAGAGACAAAGAGACGGCGAGACAAAGAGACGATGGATGGATGGGATGGGATGGGATGGGATGGGATGGGATGGGATGGGAGGGGAGGGGAGGGGAGAGGAGGGGAGGGGAGGGGAGGGGAGGGGAGGGATGGATGTATATACAAATATAGGCTCCCCCCACCCCACCCAAAACAGGGAGCCCCAACCTCCAGCCCCCCCCCCCCCACCTCTCGCCCCCCTCGCCTGGTCCGAAGCCATGGGGGCAATGCCGGCACTCCAGGCCGCAGCAGGCGCCGCTTTTCAGGGCCCCGGCGGTGAAGACGCCCAACCCGGTCGTCGGGTCCACCTCATTCTCGCCCAACCCGGTTTCCGGGGCCGGCCCCGGGCTCGTCGCCTCTTTTTCAACATCCACAAAACGCTCCCGTTCTGTATGCGTGTGCGTACATGTGTATGTGTGTGTGTGTGCATGTATGCATGTATGAATCTATGGTATGGTATAGTATGGTATGGTGTGTATGTATGAATGCATGTATGTGTGTAATATATTGTGTTGCGTTGTGTTGTGTTGTGTTGGGTTGTACAGTATGGTTTGTTGCGTTATGTATGTATATGTATGTGTGTGTGTGTCTATAAGGCTGTCTGTATGTATGTATGTAATGTAATGTAATATAATGTACTGTAATGTCATGTCTGCTGTCTTTATGTGTGTTTGTGTGTGTGTGTGTGTTTGTATAATGCATATGCGTATGTTTGTATGTTTGCCTGTCTGTATGTTTCTGTGAATCATTGTTTGCTTGTGCATGTGTGTATGTTTGCACGTGTGTCTATGTTTGCATGTGGCATGTGCTTCTGTTGTGCTTGCTTGTATGCTGTTTGTGGTTTTATGATTTGTACGGTTGCATGCTTGTATGTTTGTGGGTTGGTGTGTATGTATGCATGTATGCATGTCTGCATGCATGTATGTATGCATGTATGCATGCCTGCATGCATTTATGTATGTATGTATGCCTGTGCCATGCCCTGCATGTGTGTATGTATGTATGTATGTATGTATGTATGTATGTATGTATGTATGTATGTGTGCATGCATGCATGCATGTATGTATGTATGTGTGCATGTGTTCATGTGTGCATGTATGCATGTCTGTATGTATGTATGTATGTATGTATGCATGCATGCATGCATGTATGTATGTATGTATGCATGCATGCATGTATGTATGTATGTGTGTGTGTATACATGTATGTATGCATGTATGCATGCCCGCATGCATGCATGCATGCATGTGTGTATGTTGCATGTATGCATGCCTGCACGCATGCGTGTGTGTGTGTATATGCGGGGATTTATGTCCACCGGTCATTGTTGGAAGCTGCTCCAACTCACACAACAAGCCACCAGGCCGCTTGCCAGCCTCTATCCCATCAACCCAGTCCTTCGTGATAGAACATGACAAGTTGGGCTGCAACAACTCCACTGCTACTGAGGGAAAGTCGTGGTGCTCTTCCCTGGCATGTTGACACTCTGCTTCTGAACAAGTAGGTGGAAAACCGCACCCAAGAGACTTAGGCGGATATGACCGCTTAATTTAGGACCCTTGGTGCACGTTGGTGCACGTCAGACACACTGAGGTCATTTCCCAACCATTTTGAAGGGAGTTGCACCCATTGAACACACTGGCCATCTGTTGCAGAGGGCATCATGACGTGGGGAGTTGCTTGGACATCATTTGTTCCAGAGTGTCACAACCATTAAGAATCATGGCCAATTTGAGTCTGTCTCTCAAGATGGTGGACCCCCTTTAATTGGCATTCATACACAAACCAACCAAAAACCCCTGATGCCTATTTGGAGACACCCTCACGTCTGCCGAGGCACATAGCGCTGGCGTTTCTGCTGCGAAGCCACGCGGTGAAGCCACATGCAGGTTGACCGATGCAGCTTCCTGGCGCCAACATGGCGGCTTTTGGTTTCCTCTTGGCTGTCCCACCAAGCTTTAAAGGGGTATGGGCATCCTCAAGCGCAAAACCATGAGGCGTATGGGCATGTCTCAGAGTTCGGGGAGTCGCTGATGCCACTTCCTCCTGCAAAGAACCGGGTGTCAGGGAGTCTGGAAATATGCTCTTGCCAATCCGCTTTTGGTTTCCTTGTAGAAAAAGTAGCAGGATTGGCGAGATGGCACCCAGAGAAGCTCCTAGATGGGTTTGGACTGCACAAGAAACGCACTGTCCAGCCTTCGGATGTCACTCCACCCAACCCTCAAACCCCCAAAAACCCTCAAACCCCCAAAACCCCCAAACTCCCAAACCCCCAAACCCCCAAACCCCCAAACCCCCAAACCCCCAAACCCCCAAACCCCCAAACCCCCAAACCCCCAAACCCCCAAACCCCCAAACCCCCAAAACCCTAGCATCCGTTTCTTGACCCAAACAACTGGTTCCAAATCCGCCGGCCGCGCACTGGATCATGAGCCAGTCGCTCCAGCTTCCTCAGCTGCTCCAGGGCCTGTCAAAGGCGTCTTGGTCTGGACCCCTCCACGTGATCACGGGGGAATCTTTAGTCACATTCTCGGGGAATCTTTAGTCTTTTTAGTCACATTCACCTTTGCAACCATTGGTAGAATAACAAAAGTCAACAGTTCCCCACCCACCCCTGTCTTTCTGACTACGTCCCATGTTTAAACAGATTTGTCCCCCGCGGTGCTCGGAATAGCGGGCCCTCCTGTTGGTTGGGAGGAGGGGCCCACACAAAAAAGGGGTACACAGCAAAAGATCTTATGACTCTGTTTCATACTTAGTCTACCATTACAATATGCACTCTACTTGGAGCGGCGGGGGAAACACGTTGCTTGGGTTTGCTGAAGGGGATGTGGCTTGCAACAACCAAACCCCCCCCACACGCATTTCAGCCTGCATTTTTTCCCCGGCGTTTTACTCAGGAGCAGTCCATGCGCGCCCCGAAGGGACAACACCCTTGCCTGGCTTCCCGGCGCTCCTCACTTGAAGAAAAACCATTTTTTGGGTTGTTCTAGAACGCAATGCTTTTGGGAGGGGCTCTATGTCCCTTTCTATGAACATCCTCCTCATGGTTTCATAAATCCCGGCTATTCAGGGTTGATGACCATCCCAACCAAGCCCAAGCAAGCAGGTCGTTTGATCATGTCAATATGAGCACTGGTCAGACGTTGGATTTTTGGAGTGTCTCCAAAGCCCTGACCTTGACGACAGAAAACAGTAGCAAAAATTGAGCGTTGCTCACATCCCAAAGCCTACGCGGGCAAGTGAGGTCACTCACATGGACATTCGTGGCTTCCCTCCTTTGCGCCCCTCCCAAATGAAACACAGACCGGAAGATTAGGTTTTGTCATGTTTTGTCCCCAAAATCAAAGAACCAAACCCCAAAACGGTTGACTTTCCTCTTGGCTTCAAATTCAAACCAACCAAAAGGGGAACATCCATGAAAAAAAAAGTTTTCCTCTTGGCCCAAAAAAAGAACGTCCATTCTGACCAACTCTCTCGGGTCGGCCCGCAACGCCTTCAATGCCCACTCCTCCCCCTCGCTCGCGAGCGCGCGGATCTCATCCACGCTCAAGGCGCGGAAGTCTGGCACAAGGGGTTTTAACGAAAAATCACCGGAGACGTCGTGCCATAGGTGTCTGATTAAACCACCAGGTAAACCAGCGCCTTCTTTTTATTTCAGGAAACTATCCAAAAAGGACACCTCTGCGTAGTGCCTGTTGGGCGTTTTCGGGTGTTTTTGTTTGCGGTTTTGGGTGCCTGGGCCGTCCGTTCTCTGATCCCCCGCTAAAAGTTGCTTAACCTTTAAAGAGTTAGATTCGGAAACCCAGCCACTCAACACTAAACGGAGATGGCTGGGAACCAGGTGGCAACATTGTTGGTGTGTGTGTTTTTGAGAGGCCCCCTGTTCATCCTGGCAAAGGAAACCAACAAGGAAACCAACCATTTTTGGGGTATGAATCCTTATTTGACCCAGACCGATCTGGGACGGCTCCGGTGCTTTTGTTGGAATAACATCCTGGGGGGTCACGGCGGTTTCTTTTTGAAATCTCACCCGGGGGTCCCGGTGATTGTTTTTGTTGCATTCACGCCTGTGGGCCTCGGTGTTTTTCGTTTTGAATTCGCGCCTTGGGGCTCCGTTGTTTTTTGAGTGCAATGAGCAATTTCAAAACAAACACGGCTGGGGTGAATTCAAAAAAACAACGGTTCTATCTGGGACCGAGGCGTATGAATCTTGGAAATGGACACCCTGGAAAATGGTTGCTTTCATTCACATGGGACCCCAAAACACAACAACACACACACACAAACACTTCACAATGTTGCCGTTCAATATTGTCCGCTGCTCATGTGGATATGAAGTTTAATTCGAAATGGAGCCCCTGGTTAACATCATGGGCGGGGATCAATGTCCGCCTGTCTCTTCAATGGACCGAGCCAAGGAGAAGCGGAAAGGAGGAAGGTCCACCAACCATTTTGCGAGGGGTCAAAGGGTTGTTATGTTTTCTTGAAGAAGCTGAACCACTCTGGGGAGCCGATTTAAACCAAGTTCCTTGGTTTCAACTCTTTGAACCACCAATGCTGGTTCATCCCAAGCTCGGGAACAACCCTGGTCCCTATTTCCAGAGCGAATTCGCCGCGGGTTCATCCCCAGCCTTGATTACACATAGGCGCCGCGGAAAACTCGAGCCAGCGCGGCTCTGAAAAACAAGCACTTGGTCTGGTCGGCTCGATTGTCGATTTTGGCCCTGTTGTCTCTATATACATTTATATACATACACATGTGGATATACGCATTCCACGCGCCACAGTGTGGAATTTCCCAGGCATTCGTGCTTCATGCGTGCTTTCACTGCTGCTGCTTGAGGTGCTTGTTCTCCTCTTTTGCTGACGTACTATACCCCCAAATCTAAGGCGAGGAGCCTTATGCAAGTTGGCATGGCTGAGGGAACCCAAGATTGAAAGCGAGGTCTGAAATATATCATAACCAAACCCTGGTCTTAAGAAAAGTCCTACACCAAAGCCAGTGCTAAACAAAAGGGTGGATATCCGCACGCCTATTTACAGGAAAGACTGCCCTCTGCTACCCAACGCCTACCCAGGCCTGGATTACAGCTCACATGAAAGTCGCACTGGGCCCACTTGCGCAGTGGCCCTGGTAGAAAAGGGAACCCGGCTTGGTACTAAACAGTTTAACAAGGGAAACAGCAGGGCAACACTCCTGGCGCCCTGCGGCAAACCAAAGCAGGATGCGCTGCACCATGTTTCAGACCCTTTCCAGATTTCCTGAACCTGCTAAAGGGATCTTGGCAGGTCGCCTATATCCAGTCTGCCGGTTGGGATGGGTCCGGTCCAAGGGCGACACCGAGACACCCTTCAAACTCAACGACTCGACTCACATTAGCCCTCTCTCATGGAGGGCCCCGACCGCACCGGACATTTCCACAAAGCATCTACCGGCTTGTCCCGCCGAGAAGCAGCATGGATAGAAAGGCCGGGGTTTCGGTGTTGAGCGCTCACAGCCTAGTCCGCTTCTTCCCTGCTGCGCCTTTTTTTCTTTTTTCTGAGCGCCTGCGGCTTCATTGTGGCCCGCCTTTGGGGCCCGGCGGCCTTCGCGTGGTTGCTTTCAAGCTGGACTTGGTCTGGATCTGTTTTTGCCTCTCGTTTTGCCTGGATCGCTGGATCGCTTTGTTGGAGTTTGGTCTCCTTAGGGAAACCAAAGGGACAACCCAAGATAGCAGGAAACTGTACCACAGTTCTGTGGTAGCCACGCACATAGAGTACATTTCCTGAAGCTAGTTGATCACTTCCTGTTTGGGATGCTGGGATTTATTCCCACGTGGGCCACCCTCTGGTTGCCGGCCATACTTCGGGCTGCCAGAGGCTATGCATTTCGGAGAGACGGAGTCCTGCCTATGTCGCTTTGAACATTACAGGCGCCCGGCTTCCGTTTCGGAGACTTGAATGGTGCCAAAGATCCGAAGCCACGGCGCCCAGCTTTTCTCTCTCAGTTGCTGATGAAGGTGGCAAAGAGGTGAAGGTATAACCTGCACTGGCAATGGCCGAATTGCTCGCTGACCGCTTCAACAGCTTCATTGCTCCCAGCGTGCGGCGATTCAGCATGCCGTTCGTTGCCGTTCGCTCAATGAATGGGTCCCAAGAATCGGGGGGCCCTAATCGAAGCGGCCCCATGTCCAAAGTGGGTCTGTTTGTTGGCACTCCCGCCGGCCACTTGGGATTAATCTATGGGCTGGCAGGGAAACTAGGTTGGCCCGTCTCGGCCCAACACGTTGGTTTGAACAGAAACATTGGTGAACATCCGCGCGCCCCTTCGCGGACTTCCGCACACACCCAATAAAAACAAACAAACAAACAAACAAACAAACAAACAAACAAACAAACAAACAAACAAACAAACAAACAAACAAACAAACAAACAAACAAACAAACAAACAAACAAACAAACAAACAAACAAACAAACAAACAAACAAACAAACAAACAAACAAACAAACAAACAAACAAACACACACACACACACACACACACACACACACACACACACACACACACACACACACACACACACACACACACACACACACACACACACACGCACAAACAAACAAACAAAAAGCTGGACTCCCAACTGCGCCAGAGGCACGGCTTCTCCGAGTGGAGGTTCAGCTTCTTCTTCCTGGGCAATGAGATTTGACCAGACCTTCCCCGACAAAAACCAGACCTGCGGATTTCCAGAGGGAGAAAAGCCCGCTCTTTCGGGTGAGAAGTTGAAAAAGGGAACCCCGCTCAAAGGGTTCAAAAAACGGGCGCAGGTCTGGGGCAAACAAGGGAGCCCAAAAAGGATTTGGCTTGGGCTATCTCCCCAAAAGGGCACAGGTGTGGACAGGAACACAAACAGCTCGATGAACCTTGAAAGACTCCTGGCCAATTTTGTGTGTGTGTGAGCTGTGTGTAGTTGTCTCCTGCGGGTACCCTTTTCAGTTTGGTTCAAAGGGAACCAAGAGGAAAGCCACCAGTTTGAAGGTCCTCAATTTTTGTTGACACGTCAGCTGGCACTCGGGTCGTCGCTTCAAATCTGTGGGCTTGTGGTAGATCTCTAGGACCATTTCCTGGCGGCAGTCGGTTGCACCATGTGCAACAAAAAAGGAGGTCGCCTTAAACTAGGAAAAACCAACATTTTTTGTTTGGTGGGGGGGCGGGGGGGGGGGGGTTCTGGGGGTTGGCTCCGCTTAAAGGACCGTTTAGAGGGTAACTTTGAGGATGTCACTTTGGACCCAGTTCACCTGTAGTGGTGTTGAGCTATGGTCTAAACAGGGGGTGAATCCCCCGCACTGATATTGGGTCGTTGAGACAAGTTCACGCTTGGAAAGCTTCCAGTTCCGTCCGCGGCTCGGGCCCGAATTTTCAGATCCTCGGATTGCCCAGAACCTGTCTGATGCGGCCAAGGGGACGTCGCAATTCAAGGCGGCTTCCCAAAGCTTGTCGACTCATTGCAACTCAAGCGCTGAAGGGCTGCATGGTGCGTGAGAATGATCCAGCATATCAAGCAGATGATTTTGTGTCCTTTCGATCCCGTTTGGCAAAAAACGAACTGCAAGAAACACTTGGCGCCAAATCACCGCCCAAATCGTCTCCGGCTTACCTTGGAAGGGGATCGCTCTCTCTCTCTCTCACACTCTACTGCCCACCGGCACAAGCCCAATACAAACTCCATGTCCCTTCCAAATATTGCCAACAGGGTTGATGGTTTATTGAAATCCGGCACTTGGGTTGGCTTCCAAAGCGGTTTCATGGTTTCCTAAAACGCACCCATGCTTTCCAACCACCAACCAACCAACCAACCAACCAACCAACCAACCAACCAACCAACCAACCAACCAACCAACCAACCAACCAACCAACCAACCAACAAGCCAGCCAGCCAGCCAGCCAACCAGCCAACCAACCGCACAACCCATCCACCAACAAACCAGCCAACCAATCAGGGTGGCTCTGCCAAGAAAAAAAACTGTTCCGCACGACAACAACAAACAACACACAACAAACAGCAAACAAATGCAAACAATAAACAACAAACGACAAACGACAAACAACAACACAACAAACAACAAACAACAACACAACAACACAACAACACAACAACACAACACACAACCACCAACCAACAACCGCCAACCAACAAACACCAGCCACCAACCAACAACCAGCAACCAACAACCGCCAACCATCAACCACCAACCAACAACGAACAACCAACAACCATCAAACACCAGCCCCCAACCACCAACCACCAGCCACAAACCACCAACCAACAACCACCAACCAAACAACCGCCAACCAACAACCACCAGCCACCGACCACCAGCCACCAACCACCAACCAACAACGACCAACCAACAGCCACCAAGCACCAACAACCAAAAACCAAAAACCACACACAACAAGAAGCAAGCAAGCAAGCAACCAAAAACAAAAGAACGAGGGGGCAACCCCCAGGAACACCTCGCCTCATCCCGCTTCAGCTCGGCCAGCTCCATGAAAGCCCAACACCTTTCGACGAAATTTCGGCGTTTTGCGAGCGCGTGCTCTCGCGGTAGCCATATGTCTGGGGTAACCGGTAGCACCAACTAACATGGAAGGCAAAAAGGGGTACCCTCCAAGAGGAAAGTTGTGTTTCTACAGGGGTCTGTGCACTTCCAAGAAAGCTGGTGCGAGGGTAGTCGATCAGCTTTTCACGGAGATGTTTTGGGTACGTGACTCGAAAAACTTTGAGACATAGCCCATACTGGCGCTCTCGGGGCAGGCAGCAGGGAGGCTGGGTGGGGGAAGTCAGCTGTTTCCAAGACAGCGCGCGCGCGCGAAGAGGGGCGTCCTTCGCTTGCCATGGGCCTGCCATGAAAAACAAAGCCGGGCTCGATGGTGTGAGATATCCCCTTCCAAGCGCACAGAGGGCGAGTTTCCCTCGAGGTCGGTGCTGGATTTTTTTGGAAGCCCGACGCCCGTCCCTTGGACCGGGTCCTCGTGGAGACCTTCTTCTTTTTGGGCTTGTAGTGCTTGAACTCGAAGAAAATCGCCGCGCCCCTGGGCAGGGCGATTCGCCCCCCCCTTTGTGGGTAGGACCCAAGAGAAGCCTTGCACAAGTTTGCCCCCGCAAATCTTGGGAGAAACCCCGTGTTCTGCACAAGGGCAAAAACGTTTGGCAACAAGGATCTGCTACATGAGCCAATGGAAGCGCTCCATCCTTCAACCAAACGAATCAACGCAACAGTAGAGAGGCTAGCATAAGGCTACCAACTTTTTCTGCGGTCTACTTTGGTACACAAACCCTCCCAACCAAAAAAGAAACGGTTTTCGAAAGGGCACCGATCGCTGGGGGACCTAGTCAACCTCACAGCTATGCACAGTGGATCCAAGGCGGCCGCGACCTCTCCATATCCTCTAAAGACACGTTGAGGTAGACCTGGCCGGCTTTCCTGTAGCTTCCTGATAGAAACACATATACATGTGACATAGCGTGCAGTCGATGTTCATTTTGAAACCAACTCGCGTGATACTTTGGTCAATAACGCCCTTTCCCAATGACAAGTCTGGGCTTGCTTGTGTCTAATGTCATCCCCTTGCTCCAGCAAATGATGGTGAATGTGGTCTCTCAATGTGACCGCCCAAAACCCATCGACTTGGGCCCTACCAACATGATGAACAAGACGTACATTGCGTTGGCCGTTCCAATGACCCCACAAAGCCAGGTATTGGAACCCCCTACTGGCCCCCAGGAATCGATTTTTGGGCGCTGCTCACGTAAGCTTAAGTTGTTCCAAGGGTACAGCTAGCTGACAATACTGCTGCCCGTCATGCGCGGAGCGCCCCTTGGGCAAGACGCACTTCTAGAGAGGTGTGGATGCAGGATATGTCACACCCTGTTCATATCAAGAAATACGCTGGACCTGAGGGGTGCTATCTAAGCTGGCAATGCAAAGCAACCAATCTCTCTCACACAAACCAACGAGAAGCCTGCATTCGAGCTCTTCTTTGTTCTTGACTTTCGATCGGGCTCTCACACCTTCCACTCTGAACATCACCCCGCTACAAAGAAGCTGACTTTAAAGTGGCATGATCAAAAGGTGCTGTTTAAGGTGATTGCTTGTTGGAACTCTGCTTGACCCGGCCTGCTGATTGAACATCACGTGTGTGGCCCTCCTCTCGCTCGCGAGCTGCCTGCGCGCGCCCTTCGTGGGCTGTGCCCCCGGCTTGGTTCATGCTCCGTGCAAACCAACAGACACCAATATATTAATATATATATATATATATTCATATGTTTATAATCATATATATATATATAATAGTATACGTATTTATTTATGTTCGTATTTATATGTATATTTATATATACTCCGCCGACCCCTGCTCCAAAAGTGAAATCGCACAGGAAGGGTTGACCATCAGCATTATCATCATCATAATCATCATCATCATCAGCAGCATCGTCAACATCACCACCACCACCACCACCACCACCACCACCATCATCATCATCATCATCATCATCATCATCATCATCATCACCGTCGTCATCGTCATCACCATCAGCGTCATCGTCATCGTCATAATCATCATCATCATCATCATCATCATCATCATCATCATCATCATCATCATCATCATCATCATCATCATCATCCTTGTCGTAGTCGTCACCGTCACCGTCACCGTCATCTTCATCTTCATCATCATCATCATCATCATCATCATCATCATCATCGTCATCATCATCATCATCATCATCATCATCATCATCATCTCGCTTCATGACCTCGTCTGCCACCCGGACCAGTCGTTCTTGCTGCCATCGGAAAGACAACTTGGGGCCAAAACCGGCCAAACCGCCCAGCCGCCCCTGTGATTTTGATTTGGGGGTTGGGAGGTGGCTTCCCACCAGGAGCAAGGCTTCAAAACCTGAACACCCAATCCAAGTCGGGCAGCCCACAGGCTGGAATCCGGGTCCCGGGCGTATCCCGAGAATCCAGGGTATTGCCGCGCGAGTCTGCGACGAGAACCGTCATGAAAGGGTCTATGTAGTCCTGCGATGACGGCTCACATCGGGCCAGGATTCCGGCGGGCAAAGACCAGTGTGCGGCTGTGTCTGACGACAGCGGACGCCAAAAAAAGGTCGGCGTCCTCCTGCAAGCCTCAAAAAGGGCATCCTCAAGCAGGAAGCACATCGGCCGGGACCGTCCGCAAGGTTAAAACCCAGTAAAGTGGGCATGGTGTTTCCAACGAACCGGTGCTTTGTCCGATGGTCCGGATGATTGGAGGGAGATGTTTAGGAGATCCCCACCAACCCACCAACTCGTGCACCAAACGGCTTTCGGCTTTCTCCTGGGCGTCCTTGAGGCCGATTTTCTCGATCCGGAAGCACCTAAGAGAGACTTTTTTGCAAGCTTCAGCCCAAATCGGCCGTCAAGTTACCCTCCCGTCCATTCACGTCGAACCTGACGTTTCGGGTTCCTTGAAGACCATTTTCCTTCAAAATGGACCCTCTGGTGGGTTCCATCTTAATTGGTGGAAGGGTAGTCAGGCTGAAACCATGGGTTTGGGAATCCCCCAAATTAGTCTCCCTTTCGGTCTAAAAGTGGGGTTCCGAAAGAAAAGAAACGCCTATATCCAGAGAACCAATTGGATGCAGCTTGGTGTCTTCCCCAAGTTCCCGCATCCAAAGCGTATCGGCAATGGTACTCTGTTGGGAGCGGCATACGGCCCAAGTGTTCTTCAGGGCCTCTAGGGCTGCTTCGAAGCCCATAGTCTTCAGAGCGTTCTGCGCGTTGCTTTCGAAAATCAAAAGCTCGAAAGTTGGGAAAGCTAAGTTGACAAGATTTCAGAACGGGTCAAAAGCGCAAAAGCTCACAAGTGACAAAGCAGGGTTTTGAACCAGTCAGGTTGCGTTTTGAACCAGTCAGGCCCATCCAAAGCCGCAGACAGACCTTACGCTCCGAGGCGCACCACCGTGCCGCGCACGGTGCGAAGTACGGCTTGGCGCTGATGCCAATCCGTGGCGGCCTCCTCCTGATTTTAGTGTCACTCACGTGCCGAAATCTTGGCGCGCGAGTTGGTCCAAATGCTCTACACCAAGACATCTTGGCCCACATCCGGCGTACACAGACAATATGTTCTGTCTCTGTTCCTTAGTCGTCCCTAAACACAAAACAATGTGGACCAGCAATGGGTACGTGTCAAAATACGGGACCCCCCCCCCAAAAAAAAAGGTTGCCTTTTGGTGTCCCTCCAACCTCGAAAAGCACTAACCCCAAAGGTACGCTTTGCAGATTTGGTTTTCTTGCGGAAATCGAAAGGAAAACCGAAGCCTACCTTTAAACTCGGAATCCCTATCACACATACCCATGCGTCAGTGACGTCCGCTCCAACCAAAGCGCAGTCAAGGCGTGCACTGTTTTGGAAATCAAGGGCGTTCTCAGATATTATTAATCATTTGCGGGAACTTTTGAAGGATCATGGTTTCCCCAAGCTGGGCAGGAGATGTCACCCAAAAAGCCCTTTCACAACAGCAGCTTCTGGCTGATTTCTATTGATTTCTGCTCTCATGTAAGCTTCCGTCATGCTGGTGTGTTTTGTTTTGAGGGCAGCCTTTGTGGGGCTGATTTCAAGGCAAACGAAATGGAAGCCGCCTGAATCGGTAGGTTTCCAGGCAAGACATGACAAGACTATAGGAGCAACTGACAATACTAGCACCAGAAAGACATAGGGACCCTCCCAAAACCGATACCCACTGACCTGCAAACCGAGGGCAAACCGAACCCCCATACCCCGGTACTGTCCACTTATCATTGAAAACACCACGTGAGGGACAGGTTGCGGAGCAGAATGGGGAAGGGGTCCACATCCATTGCCCTGCCCCGACAGACCACCTCAGCCTCAGCGCAAATGATTTCGCCCTCTGTACCTGGAAGGCTCTCTGGACAAATGGAAAGACCTTCAGACCTCGCTGCATGGGACTTCGTGTCAAGCCCTCTTCTTGGGTGTTCCCCAGTAAAACTCAACAGACGTGACACTATCAGCCGTGGAGGCGCTCAAGTCCTGACGGGCAGATCGTGTCAAAAAGACGGCCATGCTCATCGACGTTGCCTGCCTGTTTTCCAAGCATGAGGCTTGCAGTTGGTCCCAGTCCAATTCTCATGATGGACGCTTAGGTGGCCCTTTCCCGTCGTCCGCTCGCCCTTCGCATCGCTAATTACCTGGTGCCCCAACGCCGGCGCACTGGGCTTGATCATGGATGCGGCGAACTGATATTTGCTTGCCTGAAGCGCAAACCATGCAAGGCCCGAAACCCGACACACACACTCTGGACATCTCCCAAGCCTACTTTAAGGTGCCGCATGTTCAATTTGCCAGCCTTCCACACCATTTCATGCCTGGTGAGTCCACACCACCACTCCCCATCATGCTTTGCCAGCGTCCCAACAATGAGCTGGTCACCATCATATCCAGAATCTCATTGCATGGTCTTGCGTCTTGAACGTGTTGCGCATGTTCAAACTAGGTGCTGACAGGAATTATACAGAGAATATGTACAGGCAGAACCAATAGTCAAACGGGTTGGCTCGTGTGTCAGGGTGATTTGGGAAAGCAGGGGTGGAGAAACAATCGACACCTCGAGCAATCCAAACGGGCAGTACTTGTACCAACCGATACACTGCATTGCAGGGGCTTCAGTACATGAGGCCTCTAGGAAGGGATCTCAATCACAGGCTTGTGGGCACTTCTCGTTTCTGACCAGAATGCCTTCCCCACATCTGTTGCTGCACTCCAACGGCGGGGAATCGGGAAACCCGGCCGTGCTACCGTGAATAAACAACATATGTTTGCACCTGAGAAACCCTGGTTTCTGATGATTGCCCTGCAAATACCAGCAGACAATGGCTTCCCATCCAACAAATGGTTTCAACCATGGATTCCCATGGTGGTGCGAAGTGGATTTCGCAACCATCAGCTCAAGCTGGGCGCCCCGGCATCCACCGGAAAGACATCCGGCTCTGCGCCAGTGAAGAGGACCTCGCAAGGCGGCAAGCGTTTCAGCCTTTGAAGGAAGGGCAAGCCGGAAGTTCTTGATGGCGGCCCCCTGCGCAAAAAGTGTTTGTCTGTTGCAGGTTAGTGGGAAAATACAACTTCCCGAAAAGAGTTAAGTTCGGAAATCCAAACCAATAGCAATCAAGGAAAGTCGGTGTTTCTTGGGGGATCCATTTCGGTTGGACCACCGTGAAATCCCCTTTCAGGAAACCACAAAAGGGTCATTCCAACGCATGTATCGAACCAGTGACACCCGGCCGGGCGAAACGCCCGCGGGTCGCCCGGATCGATCGCCCAAAGAGATCGCCTCGAAAATGGGCTGCAGGCTCTTCATGTCCGTCACGGTGATGTTCTCGTGCATCGTCCGCAGCGCCTGCGCCTGAGTAAAAGCGAGCACCCAAACGGGGCTCCATTCTATGGAGTTGGAACATATACACGAAAACGATGTGTCCCCCATGAAAACGATGTCCCGAACTAAAGCTCAAGGACAAGCAACCTGCTCGAGGGCACGGGTGCATGGCTGAGTGCCCCTATTTGAGAACAAAATATTGCTTACCCAAATGGGTAAAACCTGTGGCGCACATCAAACACAGCTTGAGGATTCCAACCATGTGGGAGCGCTGCTCGGATTTGATAGCAGCGCAGTCCAGTTTGGAGATGTTGCCGCCCCACGCGTTGTCGTCCTCTAGTTTTGTAAGAGTTCCAAGGACCAACCCATGGAAAGGAGAAAGCACTGTCAAACTGCTTACGTTTTTGCTCGCAGATGGGGTACGTTCGATAGAATCCACTGCCCATCCCCCAACAAAGATCAAAGTGTGCAACCGCTGCAAAATGACTTTCCTGTTGGAAGGCTTCTTGCCTTCTATGATTGTTGGAAAGCGGCGGAGGGGGGCATGTGTCGAAATAGGAGGACCCCCAATACGGACATCCAATACGGATTTTGCTTTCCTTTGAAACCAGCCTCACAAAGGGTACCCAGCCTCAAAAGCACACACACACACATGCGCCCGATCTGAACCCCAAAAAGGTGGCTGCTTTGGCTTTCCCAAAAATGACACAACTGGAAAAAAAGATGGTAACGTTGGATTCCTTGGATTCATAAACCCATTCCTCATAGGGGCTTCCCTCCACAAGTGGTCCGAGCCCCCGCTAAACCCAAGAGACGCACTTGCCATCGCGCCATATCTCGGGCCACCACCCGCGCGCCCAAGCACAGCGCCAAGCGGTGCAGCACGTCCTACGAGCGCGAGCCCAGGCTCGATGCCGGCGATTTGGGTTGAGGCTCGGCAACCCAGCAAGGGCATGCCTTGCGACAAGGGGAAAAAACCAAAGGCTAGTTAGGTGGGCTCCGATTTTTTGAGACGAACCCATGTCCTGACGAAGGAGTTGGCCCTGTGGAAAAGAATGAACCATGGGTTTAAGTCTAAGGGGTAAATTCGAAAATGAAGCCCAAAGATCTCTCATGGGAATCTTGGGGGCGAAAGACTGGTCTGTGTCAGCTAAATAAACCTGTGCCTAAAGAACCACAGATCTAAGCCATACCGTGTCCTTTGGAAGGACTGATATGTGCGTGTCTGCTTACCTTACGCTTCAGCAAGCAGACACGCACATAACAAATGTACTTCCACAGACTTACCAAAACTTGCGCCTGGCTCCTCGACGCAGCGCAATGTCTTCAAAACTGAATGGGTGGATCTGTTAGCTAGTGCCCTTGTTTTGAAGGGAAGCTACAGGAAATCCTCCTTGCCGACAAGATAAACTCAAATGAGCAAAACAAGATCTCCAATGGAAAATGGGACATCGGTGAGTCCAATTGACCATAGACTGGATATCTTGACCCAACCTCCAACGAATCTGCGTTTGAACATTGAACGCCTTGACAACGCGGCTACTTGCTCTTGACAACTTCCCAACAAGCCCAAATTCCTGCATGTGCCGCACATAAAAAGGAGCTTAACATACCAATTAGCAGGCAACACCAAATGAGCCATAATGAAATGATCAAAGGGTGTCTGCCAAAACATCATGTCATGTAAAGGATCAAAGGGGCCTGCCGTGTTTCGGTCTTTATAGCTCGGAGCGACTCTGACCCGACGGCAAGCACCATCAGCCAAGCAGCTTTCTGGCATACAAGCACAGAGATTCGAGTCAGACCCAAACCTGGTGATTTCAAGGTCTACCCATAAACGACAGAATCAAGAGGCGGATGTCACCTCTGCTGAGACTGTGCCCCTGGCCTTGACTTACGTTTTAAATGCGTCTCGCGCTGCTTTGCTTTGCAGTTTGCATGCCTTTCGCAGAGAGCAATCAACGCGTTCTCTCAAATTATCAAACTCAAACTCAGCTGCCCTCTACTTTCAAGGGGGAGGGTTCGGGGTACCCGAAAAGCATTGGTCACCCGGAAACCTCGTCCAGTGCTTTCCCTCGCGGCGGATGGGTCGGTGCCTTCTCCTTGGAAGTGATGGAGGGCAAGCCCTGCCGCGGTGGCTTCCTTTAACGGTCATGTCTCATGCAGGCCTTACTGCTAGGAATTTTCCCGGGTTTGGACGGTCATCTTAAAACGAATCGCTGTAGTAGAAGAAGAAAACAGGTTGGCCTTACTCGTAGAAAACACATAAAACATGTTGACCTTACTAATCGATAAAACCACAGAGCCGGCCCTCCCAACATGGGCAGCAAATATTGATCCTTGCCCTCATCCCAAACCCTAAGTGGGCATGAAGGGAGGGAGCATCACTCACATGATGTCTTTGACTCTGGGAGTATATCCGGAGGTCCTCCGGAAAGAACAACAGGGGTGGGCACCATGCGGGTGTTTTTGAGAGATTTCAAGTGAGTATTTCTGAAAATGGAGGCTACACCAGTGTTGAAAGGCCCTGTCATTAGCTAACAGATTGGATGTCAAAAGACTCTCTGCTGACAATGCGGGAGAAATACGCAGGCTATGAAAGGTATGTGAGCTAGGGTCAATATGTGTACCCCCAAATGGCAAAGGAATTTGGAGAGCAAGCGCCAGTAGTGACTGGATTCGCCCCTATTCAACTCTGTACCACCCATCTTTTGCCATTAGAATCCACCGCCTATGTGTGGGTGTGCCTTTTTTGGGAGTACCCCTTTTTGGGTTGTATTAGCGGAAGCCAAAAGGAAAGCAAGCTATTCAGAGGCTCCCCTTTGGAGCAAGCCCATGCCTACACCCGCTGCCTGAAGATTCAAGGGATTTGCATCAAGGGTTGGTAGGTTCGGGGTGATAGAAGCACAACAGTAGTAGCTGTCCTGTTTGGGTTTGATTGAAGCGGGCGCAATTGCAGCCGGTATTGGGATGGCATTGGTGAACATATTGGTCCGGGATGTCTTATACATTGCACCCTGAAACATCACACCGCCCGAAAGAAACTCCCAAAAGGTGGTGTTGCAAACCAGGGCAAAGGAGAGACTCTTTTGGGGTTCGAGCTTTACCTGCTCTCCTGCCTGCTTCGCTGCAATCTGGGCAGCCATTGACTCATAGTCCTCCTGCGCCTGCAAGGATCAATGTCTGCCGCTGGACCCCGCAAGTTGCTTTCCCTTTGGAAAAAGACCCAAACGCCACACTATGGAAACGTCCGCGAAACGCGGCGGACTCTGCCGACCTCCTAGGTGAAAGGGCCACGCCGGCCACACCGTGGTCTGTGGCCGACACTTCGATTCCTTGCATGCCCAAAAGTTCTGTCAAAATCAAAAGGATCGATTTCTTGTAAGGGTTTCTCTGGCTTTCCTGTCGAAACCAATAATAGGGCCTGGGCTGACAAACCCTTCAAGCCACAAAACTCAAGTGTCGCCAAACACAAGCCGGTTCAAGCCAAACCCAACTCAAGGCTAACGCTCCAACTCCAGGCGAGACAAAATCGGAAACCCCTACACCCAAATAGGTGTTTCTCAATTGAGGGGCTTCATTCAAAGCAACCCAAAAAAGGCGTCCACGATTTTAGAACTCCCAGAACCCATCAGATCCTTCGACCTGCCGAAAAACCGCCTGCCTCCACAACTTGGCCCCAGGAGTCGTGCTGCTGGGCTTTGTTGAACTGGGTCTGCCACGGAAATTCATCAGCGGATATGCAACAGCTGCACCGAGTCAATGAACCTCAGAAACGCCATAAATTCCCTTGCGAGAAACATGGGCGCGTATCCTGGAACCAATTAGAACCCATGGAGAAAAGCCCTCCGAGTTCCAGCGGCCAATGGTCCGCGCGGGAGCGAACATAGCAGACTAATAGGGCTACTATTTTGGCGCATGGTGCTAATCAAGATCAACTAGGGCTGTTTAAAACCGTGGGAATATCCAAAGAGCTTTAAAGGGGTGTTGTTTTTGGGTGGGACCATTTTCAAGGGAAACCAAAAGGAAAGCTTATCTCCTCGAGTCGCGGAGTGGTCACGCATTTGGGCTGCAACCTGAGAAGGCACGAGGCTCCAACACCTGCCGTGAAAGGCACCATCTCCCGCCCCCAAAGACCCCCTTCACCGCGCCATCCAGGAGAGCCGAAGCTGCTCCTTCTCCATGGCCGATCGGCCCCTTGCGGCGTTTGTCACAGGCACTTCCGGAGGAAACCAAAGATATCCGAAGCAACCCCCGACAGTGGTCAAACATGGTTGGAAAACATTGTGAGACAGGAATCCATGCAGTTGACATGCAAGTAGCCGCAGGACATGCTCACTTGCTTCTGCACGGCATGTCCCAAAATGATCACACACACACACTCTTCAAACATGACCCATGACCCTTCTGTACAGTTGCCGTTAGAACCCCTTTTCGTGTTCATTGCTTGGGGAATGAGTCTGTCGGGTTTTAAGGGTCCCCTTATTGTTTTTTTCACTGGTTGGGGTTCCCAAATTTTGGGACAAAAAACATAGAATTGTGGCCTGTTTGGGAAGGTGCTATTCAGCGCCAGAGAAAAATCATTACACAAACGAGTCAGGTCTAAACAGTTCCTCCCTGAAGGTCTTCCTCCGTGAAGGTCTGAAAAACCATTTGTTTCCGAAAGATCTAAGGGGCTGAGGCCATACCATAGACCATCCAAGACAAAGACGTTTGTGCTGCCTGTGAACGAGGAAGGGGTGTCTTTTGCTGAGCCGATTTTGGAAACCCCTGTCCAGAGAGCAAACCACACTCGGATCCAAGTCGTCTAAGGGAAGCCGCGTCAGCGAGCGCACGCAGCGCATGTTCCTCTTAGTTCCCCTAAGAAAAGCTACGAAGGGCACCTAGGGCTTTGATAATCGGTTCGTTGAGGAGCCCTCAACCCACGGCAACAACCAATATCGCCAGTTTCCCAAAGCAGGAAGCCCCTAAAACGGCAGCGGTGTTCCCTTTTCACACTTTAAATGCCAACAAGAAGTCGGCTAATGACTTTGAGAAACATCATGACCCAACTTTTCTTGATTATAATACGTGACGATGAATGGCCGTTGCTCACCTACACTGTTTTTGTGTGGTGTTCATTTGTTCTACCCGCGTTGTCTTGCAAACCAATCATTTGCCTGGTAGTTTCCGCCAGTCGTCTATGGGCATGCGTTAAAATAGGGGGACCCGCGACTATGGGTAGCTTCCTACTACCCGCAAAAAAACGCACCCGTATGATCAAAGGAAGTTAGAAGGAACTTCCGCATGAGAAGTAGACGAGAGCGGAAGGAGAAGAGAAGAAACAAGAAGAAAAGCAAAGGCTGTCGTGAAGAAGTAGATGAGAGCGGAAGCGGAAGGAGAACAGAGAGAGAAAGAGAAGAAAAGACAAAAGAGGCTAGTGCGGCACTTTTGGGAAGCGCCCTGCGGCGCTGCCAAGTGCTTCTGTCAAGCTCAGAGTTGAAAAGGTTTTGCAATCAATTATGGGGCTACTGGGGAAGTGGGTTTGTGTGCTTGCGTATGGGTTTTGTGTGTGGGTGTGTGGGTGTGTTGTTGGGTGTTTTGGGTGTGTGGGTGTGGGGAGCTGCTGCTGCAGCTGCGCCACAGCACCTTGCCAGAATGAGGATGGTGGTGGGTGGCAGGTCTTGGGTCAAAGTTATTGCAAACTTGCTGCAGGGTTTGTTGGGAACCATTAACTAGGCGCTGGCCTTGTGAATCATGTCAGGTTCTGTTGCTGCAGCTGGCTGCTGGCTTGCCAGGCTGTCGGCTGTTGGGGGAAGGGGTGTACAATGATGTTTTGCGTGTGACAGTTTGTAGCTGAATGTGTGTTTGGCATGTGACTGCATCATTTCAGCCCTGCGTGAAGATGGAGGGGGGACCAATGACCATGGCACATGAAACTGGAGTTCATATAGCATATTTTTTTTAATATATCAAATTGGGATCTGGGCCTGGCCATTGCTGATAGTCAGCAATGGAGCTGCCGAGTGATGATGAAGCCGGTCCTGACATGTTCTTCAACACTGGTGCGATGGTCATGGTCCACAAGGCCCCGAGTCACCAGCATTGGAGACACCTGCTCAAAGGCAGATTGCTTGAGTCTTGGCTGTGTTTTGAGGTGTTGGAAGTGCACCCCTACCCTTTGCTGCCATTTCCTGTCATATGGCTGAGGACTGCTGAGCAGCTTGACTCCTACAAGTGTTGCCAACGGCTCTGTGTCAGTGCGTCGCATGGAAGCCTGGAAGGTGGCTTTGTTGAACAAGTTGGGCATAATTTGTGCCAAGTGCTTGTGGTTGGGGTGTGTCTTAAGGCTATCCGGGAGAAGATGAACACCTTCAACAATGAGGAGTGCAACCGCTGCATCTTGGGCTTGCTGGGAAAGCCCGACAAGGACGAGCTGGTGCTTGCACTGGCTTGTGATTCATGCAAGAGCAACCCTCAAGCTTTAATTTAGGCTTTGGACCAAAGGCCATGCAATTTGCTCTGCCACCAGGCCCCTTCTTCTTCCTGCCACCACTCGTCTGCTCTGCTGTTGCTGTGTCCTTTTCCTCCTCCTCGATGGTGACCTCTTCCCCCTCTGAAGATGCAATCTTCTGTACCTTGGCGGCCTTCTCCTGGTTCTGCTTTGCCTCCTCTATGCGCTTGTCGCGAATAACCCTGGCCAGTGCTTGGCGCAGCCCGCTGAGTGTCGTTTTCGGCTTTGGCATCTCTTTCTTCTTCGGCTTTGGAGTGACCTTGGCCTTTGTGAAGGGGCGGAGCTCGCCGGCGATGCGCTCGTCCTTGCCTGCGCTGCCCATTGCCTGCTCCTGGTCCCTTCTCCTTCTCTGTGCCCTTCTTGCTGGAGCCAGCCAGCAGCCAGCCAGCAGCTGCAGCAGCAGCTGCTGTGGCAGCTGCTGTAGGGCTTTGGGGGCATGGGTGGGAAGGAGGATCTGAGGATATAACAAGGTAAGGAGAACATAACAAGGCGACACAGGGGAGCATAACAAGCAGGTGGCAAGAAGGGTGCAAGTTCTTGTGTGTGTTTTACTGTATGGTTAACACCTCAATGGAAACATTGGGTGACTGCAAAGGAGGTGAATTGCTTCACCCCAATGAGAATGGTAAGGTCCCCAGGTATTTCTCACTGACTGGAGTACTTCAATATTTTATGGTTTTGAAGTATGATCCCACATACCCCAAATTGATTTCCAACACTCCAGAATTGCTTGCAAAACCTTTGAAGCTTCGGCCTTGCCGAAGCGTGCCCAAGGAGGTTGTTACCTGCTGGCTGGTGGCATCACGATCTGCAGCACATCTCTCTGCCAGGCGAACATCCTTTGTAAAGACTGTCACACGTCCGCAAAAGACTGCGATTTGGAAAAAAGGTCCTCTTCGCAAGCAAAGTGGGGGCAAATCAAATCACTGCCTCTGCTGTCATCTGGGTGACACTCTCGGATTCTGTTCTCAACATCTCTCTCACTAAACGGGAAAAGGGCTTCACCACATGGGCACTGGTCGCGCCGCTGGCCTTGCTGAGCGTGCAAGAACCCCACAGCGGTCGGCGCCCGCCCCAAGCCAAATAGGAAGAAAATTGGCTTGGGGAAAGGAAATTGTTGGACCGCACTCCCGCTGCAAGTTTCTTCCCTCTCTCGCCACGCAATCAAGCCAACAACCATGCGCAATCAAACAACCAATATGCACAAAATTCACAAGGTTAGATCGGATGGTTTGCCTGTGCCTCACTCCACTGGCATGGAGGTAGCCGGGATGGAGCCAAACTCATCCTCATTGCCGCCTTCGCCAATAAGCGGGTCTGTGGCCGAGCAGCCACCTCCCCGAGATCGGCAGCAGCACACAAATAGCACCCACTTCCAGCTGTGACAGGCCAAAGAGAAACACAAGGGACCAGCCCAAGCTGAGTTATTCCCCTTCTCCGTTTGCAATTTCCCCCACGGACATGGTGGAGTGCCCAAAGCCGCAAAAAGAGAAACCGCAAGGCAGCGGCAAAGAACGCCCGACGGAACACGTCAAGACGAACGAAGCTTAAACGGCAAATCTTTGCTGCGCAGTGCAGTTGCCCGAATACATCAACCTTGTCTTGAAGGCCCTAGTTTGGGCAGAACTGCCTGGCGAGGTGGTGTGCAAGAAGGGTGCGGGCCTGGCGCACTTGAACTGATTTGTTGCTGCGTGCTAGCGAAAAAGAATTCATCCCGCAGCCTTGCTTGCACACAAGCTTCCCTGGGTCGGCAAAGATTGGGTTTCGTTTGTTCAGCGCGGCTGCGCGGCTCAGGCATTCTTTGCGGAAGCGTGTGTGTGTGTGTGGGCGTGTCGGTGTGTGGGCGCGTGCATGTGCGCGTGTGCGCGTGTGCGCGTGTGTGGGTGTGTGGGCATGTGTGTGTCTGTGTGTGTCTGTGTGTGTCTGTGTGTGTGTCTGTGTGTGTGCGAGTGTGTGCGAGTGTGTGCGAGTGTGTGCGAGTGTGTGCGAGTGTGTGCGAGTGTGTGCGAGTGTGTGCGAGTGTGTGCGAGTGTGTGCGAGTGTGTGCGAGTGTGTGCGTGTGTGCGTGTGTGCGTGTGTGCGTGTGCGCGTGTGCGCGTGTGCGCGTGTGCGCGTGTGCGCGTGTGCGTGTGTGCGTGTGTGCGTGTGTGCGTGTGTGCGTGTGTGCGTGTGTGCGTGTGTGCGTGTGTGCGTGTGTGCGTGTGTGCGTGTGTGCGTGTGTGCGTGTGTGCGTGTGTGCGTGTGTGCGTGTGTGCGTGTGTGCGTGTGTGCGTGTGTGCGTGTGTGCGTGTGTGCGTGTGTGCGTGCGTGTGCGTGCGTGTGCGTGCGTGCGTGCGTGCGTGCGTGCGTGCGTGCGTGCGTGCGTGCGTGCGTGCGTGCGTGTGTGCGTGTGTGCGTGTGTGCGTGTGTGCGTGTGTGCGTGTGTGCGTGCGTGTGTGGTGTGTGTGTGTGTGTGTGTGTGTGTGTGTGTGTGTGTGTGTGTGTGTGTGTGTTTGTTTGTGTGTGTGTGTGTGTGTGTGCGCGTGTGCGCGCGTGCCGCGTGTGCGCGTGTGCGCGCGTGTGCGCGCTGTGTGCGCGTGTGTGCTGTGCGCGTGTGTGCGTGTGCGCGTGTGCGCGTGCGCGCGTGGGCGCGTGTGCGCGTGCGCGCGTGTGCGCGTGCGTGCGTGTGCGCGTGTGCGCGTGTGCGCGTGTGCGGTTGTGCGCGTGTGCCCGTGTGCGCGTGCGCGCGTGCGCGCGTGAGTGCGCGCGTGCGGGCGTGCGGGCGTGCGCGCGTGTGCGCATGTGCGCGTGTGCGCGTGTGCGCGTGTGCGCGTGTGCGGGTGCGGGCGCGCGTGCGCGTCTGCGTGTGCGTGTGCGCGTGTGCGTGCGCGTGCGCGTGCGCGTGCGCGTGTGCGTGTGCGTGTGCGTGTGCGTGCGCGTGTGCGTGTGTGTGTGTGTGTGTGTGGGTGTGCGCGTGTGCGAGAGTGTGCGTGTGTGCGTGCGTGCGTGTGTGCGTGTGCGTGTGCGTGTGCGTGTGCGTGCGCGTGTGCGTGTGCGTGTGCGTGTGGGTGTGGGTGTGTGTGTGTGTGGGTGCGTGCGTGCGTGCGTGTGTGTGTGTGTGTGTGCGCGCGTGCGTGCGCGTGCGCGCGTGTGTGCATGTGTGCTTGTGTGCGTGTGTGCGTGTGTGCGTGTGTGTGTGTGCGTGCATGCGTGTGTGCGTGCGTGCGTGCGTGCGTGCGTGCGTGCGTGCGTGCGTGGGTGCGTGTGTGCGTGAGTGCGTGGGTGCGTGTGCGCGTGTGTGCGTGTGTGTGCGTGTGCGCGTGTGTGCGTGTGAGCGTGTGCGCGTGTGTTTGTGTGTGCGTGCGCGCGTGCACGTGCGCGTGCGCGTGTGCGCTTGTGCGCGTGTGCGGGTGGCGCGCGTGCGCGCGTGTGCGCGTGTGTGGGTGTGTGGGCGTGTCGGTGTGTGGGCGCGTGCATGTGCGCGTGTGCGCGTGTGCGCGTGTGTTGGTGTGTGGGCATGTGGGTGTTTGGGTGCGTGGGTGTGTGGGCGTGTGGGTGTGTGTGGGTGTGTGGGTGTGTGGGTGTGTGGGTGTGTAGGTGTGTAGGTGTGTAGGTGTGTGTGTGTGTGTGTTTGTGTCTGTGTGTGTGAGCGTTGCGTGTGTGTGCGTGTGGGCGCGTGTGTGTGTGTGTGTGGGTGTGTAAGTGCGTGGATGCGTGTATGTGGGCGTGTGCGCGTGTGTGGCTGTATGTGTGTGTGTGTGTGCGGGGGTGTGTGGAAGTGCGCGCTACGCGCTTCTTATGCTTGTAGTCCTGCCACTCCGGACGCTTGCGCAACACTCTGAGTAGGTTGCTTTGAGACGTAATGCCACTTCCAAGATCACTGGCAGACACAAACTCGGGCCGATTGACATTGCCACGAGCACGTGTCTGCGCCCCTCGCTCTGCAGCAGCGTCTGGGTTGACTCGGCTGGCCTGCTCTCTGCGTTTGGCACTCCTCCGATCACAAGCCAGAACTTGCAAGGCCAACAAGTCCATTTCGCGCCCCTCTCCACAATGTCCGAACAAGAGCAAAGGCATTCTTGCCCGGCCCCGCCGCGTCACTGTCGGCGCAGACAAGGCTGCCCGCGAAAGCTTGTGCAAATGTGTGTGTGTGTGTGGGCGTGGATGTGTGTGTGTGTGTTTGCGCGTGACTTTTTGTCTGTGTGTGTGCGCCTCTGTTTGGTGTGTGTGTGTGTGTGTGGGTGTGCGTCTTTGCGTTTGCTTCGCCACGGACTGTTCCACGGAGCGCGGTCCATGCACCGCTCTGCCGGATTTGCCTTCGGCTATGCGTCAAAATACTTCGGGAACCTCAAACAAACAGTGCGCAGCAATTGCCAATGTGCTGCAGTCCACAACTTGAATTAACTGTGTCTTGCCATGCTGATGGATGATGAACCTCGCAACTTGATGAAGGCTCACCCATCCACAGCGTGGCAAGCAGCAGACCAATGGCTGCAAAGAGCAGACCCCAATTAAGAGTGCCTCGAATTCGCGCAGGGAGCTCGCAGACCCCCAGTGAGCTCATGTTAATGCGGATAGCTAGATGGATGAGTAGATAGATAGAGAGATAGCGAGATAGAGAGATAGAGGGATAGAGGGATAGAAAGATAGAGAGCGATATGAAAAGCGAACATCAGCGGCAAAGAAAACAATAAAATCAAGCTGCAGATTGATTAGATGCGCGCGTGAACGACAGAGAAAGGAAGGAAGGAAGGAAGGAAGGAAGGAAGGAAGGAAGGAAGGAAGGAAGGAAGGGAGGGAAGGAAGGAAGGAAGGAAGGAAGGAAGGAAGGAAGGAAGCAAGGAAAGAAGGAAGGAAGGAAGGAAGGAGGAAAGGGAGGAAAGGGAGGGAGGGAGGGAGGAAGGAAGGAAGGAAGGAAAGGGAGGGAGGGAGGAAGGAAGGAAGGAAGGAAAGGGAGGGAGGGAGGAAGGAAGGAAGGAAGGAAGGAAAGGGAGGGAGGGAGGAAGGAAGGAAGGAAGGAAAGGGAGGGAGGGAGGGAGGAAGGGAGGGAGGGAGGAAGAAAGTAAGGAAGGAATTAAGAAAAAAATCGAGGAGAAATTAAGGACGATGACAAAGAGCAAGAAGAGAGAGAGAGAGAAGAGAAGAGAAGAGAAGAGAAGAGAAGAGCAGAGAAGAGAAGAGAAGAGAAAAGAAAAGAAAAGAAAGAACAAAAAGAAAGAAGGAAAGAAAGCAGCGAGAAGAGAAAAAAGGAAAAGACCAAACATAGTTTTTCTACCTTTTGAAACTTCCGCCTCCCGGTTTCGACGGCAATACTATCGAGATTCTTCGCCGTGCCCTGAAGCTCCGAAAGCCGAAAGGCACCATTGGAAGGTTTGATTTGCGGCGCGTGACTCCAGTGACGCAAGTGAAAAGGGACATCAAAAGGAACACCGAAGCCATTGTGGGGTCGCGCCCCTTGTTTTGACAATGTCTTGTTTTGACACATGCAAGCAACTTGCAGTCTCTCGCGCACAACACAAAGAGACATATCACATCGGATATGTCTCTCACCGTCCCTTTTTTCGGGAATGGTCAACAAGAAGCCCAAAGGAAATCGCCTTTGCGGGTTCCCGCGGTTGCCTTTGGCTTACCCTCCAGCCCTAGACCCGCGCCTCGAAGGCCGAAGGCCCCGACCGTCGGATCGATCCGAGCGGCTGGAGCCACGGGGTTCGCAACCGGTTTCGAGCCAAAGGAGGTAGCCCAGCCCATAAGTTAAGGCAGTGCCAATCATGTGTAATAATGTCCATTTGCCAGGCGTTGACAAAAGCGTGGCCCAAGACCGCTGGCAAGGATGCCAAGCCACGTTGGGCAACCCACCAAATTGGTGGTGCGATTTGTTCTTTGAGATCAACCCAAAAAAAGGCTGGCCTCGAAGAAAAAAAACACCCGTGACTCCCGACCTCCAGCTTTTCCAATGGCTTTCATGTAACCAAACCGCGCAGTTGAGGGAGTTCATGCCACCAGAAAAGTTCCCTTCAACAATTCCAACCCATTGCGATGAAGAGGCAGAACGAGCCTACGTCTGGGGGTACAGGGGAGAGTCATTTCCCGAAACCTTCGTGGCCTACAGGAACCAGCCACCGCCGAGGGAATGCTGGGACAATGAGGTATCCAAAAATCGCTGGCGGCTATGGTTCACATAGAAAGCACGGGACGAGCTCTATGTTTTTCATTGTCCAGAACCTGGAGCAAAAGAAAAATAAGCAAAAGCCGAAACCGGGGGTCATTTCACCTGGAGGAGCTGAAAAGCCAGTAATCCTTCTCAAACTCGCCTGCCAATTTGGTGGAAAGGCGCTTGTAAAAAAGACACCAACGAATGGAGTCTTTGTTGATTGCCAACCAACTTGCTGGTCAGAGTAGGGAATGAGTAGGGAATGAGCAGGGAATGAGTTGGAATGAGCACAACATGCAAAAAATGAGTTGGAATGAACAACACATGAGTTGGAATGAGTAAACGATGAGAGAAAAATGAGTTGGAATGACGCCAAACTCCTGGCACGAGTTTGAAAGAAAAGCGAGGGGGGATCGGCCGGCCTTGTCTTTTGAGCAGCTCGTTGGCTCATTTTCGTTCGGGATTTGGACTGGCGCAGCACTTGAGCTGGCCAGGATCCAGCCGCGGGAAGATCGATCCGGCCCATGAATTTCACCTTTGTGGGTCGCTTACGTGGCTGGGCTGCCCTCAGATCCCCTGCTAAAAGTTTAACATTTAGCGGGTTAAATGGAAACAACCACTAAACACTAAAAGGCTAAAAAGCTAAAGGAATGGCTGGGAGCCACCAAGATGGTGTGGATCACAAGCAGGTACCCAAAATGGAACCCTGAGGAATTGGAAAAAATGATACCTGCGGTCCCCTGACAGCCAGAAATTTTGACCCATACCCATTTGAGGAATTCATGCCCATTTGTGAGGGTGGGTGCTCCGGCCACACTTCTTACGATCGAGGAAAATATTTAGTGCCCCAGAACCGGTCAATGTCGGACCCTCAAGACCTTGACAGACCGCAAAAAGAACAAAAAACACTACGGGAACGTGCTAGCAAGGCGGGGTGTGAATAACTCGACATCAGTGCCGGCTGTCGTATCCCGTCGCTGCAAAGACGTGACGTCGCACGCAACTCATGCCTTTGTGGCAGGAAATAGCATGAAATGGGCATCAATTTCACTGGATCTTTGGGTGGACGCTCCTTTCATTGCAATTTATGTCGACTAGCCATTTGTCGGGGTCCCTATTGAAGTTCATTCCTAGATAGCGGAACATCGACCTGCGGCGACTGGTCATCTCTTCGCCCGGTGAAATCCGGCAGAAGGATTTCGGAACTGCGGGAGCGAGCCCACGGATGGAGCCCAGAAGCATTTGAGGCGGCATAGCAGGGGCATAGCAGGGTGAAAACTGGGTATAACAGGTCCTGAAATGTGAGAACCCTTCTGGCTGTCCTCGAGATGCTTCTGCTAAAGAGCGAAATGGGTCAACGAAGGAAGATCCAGATAGTGGGAAAGCACCAGAAAGACGCATCCACAAAGCGCAGCCCCAACTGTTGAGACAAGCTCAAGATCACCCACTCGCAATGTGAGTGGCGGGAAAATCCGGAGTGTTTGCCAGCTCCAATGCCAAGCATTCCTTGAGACTGGTTGAGTAAATCAGTCAAACTCGGCACAGGGATTAGACATAGAATGGGCGAAGTTGCACGCCCCCAACGCGGAGAAGAAAAAACACACCTACAAGTTCCATCTTCGACGGCGTCGAAGCCATTGGAGCCAGCTTGAAGCTCTGCCATGACGACAGGTTCTCAGTCTTTGCCGCGTGCTTTCGGGTCACTTGCTGTTCGGCGAGTGGACCTGGCACGGCAAGCCAGCATATCGGCTCAGCTTTTTGGACTTTGGGTTATATCATCAAGTGAGCGCATCAGGTGAGATAGAATATAGAGCCGGACTGATTGCGCGGTCACTTCGAACACTCTCCAGGTCCCGCTCGAAGCGTTTGCGCACTGGACCCTGCACTGACAAATCAGGAGGAGATGCCAGGATCGCGATGACTGACACGAACAGGAACAGCCTGGGCCCAAAGCGCCCGGGTGGATTCCACTGGACAGGTGGAAACGAACTGAAACTCGATTGGACAATGATGCGTTCGCGAGGTCCTAGGCTCTACTTCAGGCAAACTTCCTCTCCGCCATTCGTGATCCTTTCCCCCGCAAGGACAAACACTACGTGTTTCCCAGAAGGACATGAGAAGATCATTGTGCCAGTTGCTCAAATGATTGGAATGGAGTGTTAAGGTACTATTAAGCCACAGTGACACGTTGGCAATCATTTAGCCCTGGACAGTACAAACTTCTTGAAGGCTCTTTGTCTGGCATCCGTACTTCCTGCATTGTTGATGCGGGCCTGTGCAAGCCCCACGCAAGCCCTGTTTCTGACACTTGTCAGTGTCTGGTCTCAATACATCATGGAGATTTCGTCTAGCATGCGTGTGATTGGAGAGCTTACCAAATTTCTGTTGCCGGAATTTCCACGCTGCTTGCCGGTTTCGGATAGGTGGGACCCCGTGGCGGACCTCACTTGGGTTGTCCGTCCAACAATCATATTGTAATGCTCCTTGTTCATACTCAGAACCAGCTCTGTAGTCCATGTCCTTTTTCCTGCGACCACAAATGCACGACTCTTCAGTGTCTGAGGTAGCAAGGCTTGCATTTGGGAATGAATCGCCGAAATCCTTGACTGCTGAAATGACCCTTGTGATTTCCATTTGGGGTTGTGCTTTTTTAAACGGGCTCTTAAAAAGGCGGCACCTTGGGCCGCAGGGTCCAAAATGGGGACAAATTCTTGACAACCCCATTTCAATCCAGAAGGACTCGACAATTCTGACATAGGCACCCTGTTTTTCAAAACCCCCCAACCCGACTCTTCGACCCCCTTGTTCGTCGCGACCAAAAACATCTGGAACCAACTCGGGCCTCGGCTTCTCGCCAATTTTGGCTTTGAACCACAAAAAAAAACTGCAAACTTCCATTTGCTTCCCCTTGGATTCCCTTTTGCCCTTCAAACAGCCACGATATCCGCCTGAACACGCCTGGGGCAAACACGGCGAAAAGGGAAAATTCCGCTCTGGGGCCTCCGGCAGAACGAAGCTCAGTCCCACCTCGGAGAAAGGGGATGGATTCGAATGCGCTTTTTTGCCATGGAACCCACAAAGCGGTTCTTCAAAAAGAGGTACTCGTCTGAAAGCACCCAAAACAGGGTTGCTTCATTGGAGCACGGCTCTGCAGCTTCCAAGCGAAAACATCACCGGCGGCAAACTGGACACGACTGGGAGCGACGCGGACAAGGACTCGAGCATGAACTGGCTTCTGTTCTCCTCCTGGCGGTCTCAGCATGGGTCCCTGCCAAAAAACAAACAAACGCCGTTTCAACCCGCAAATAAACGGACGTCGTCTCCATCCAAAGCGAGAGAAAGAGAAAAAAACCGCTGGGACCTGATGTCGCCTGAACCAAATGATACCATAGGATATCGACTTGGCACTCAGGTGCTACTGCGCTCGCAAACAGGGCTCACCAATGCATTTTCCTCCTGCATAGCTCTCATGTGGATCTTGCTGTCTTGTCTAAAGAAGAGTACTCCTCATCTCGGGAACCACAAAGACTTGGTTGGACCCCTGGCTCATATCTTGGAAGAGCAACTGCATGCCTGTCAGCTCAGGCGCTCTTCGCAAAAACGGCCATGCGAGAAACTCCTGAGTCCCAAAACAGGGGTCCGTCATTAACGCAATCCCAAAAAGACGACTCCTTCTACAAGCTTTTTTCTTTCTTTCGGGGCTCCTCAAAGAATATCCAAAAGTCAGCCGCGTTACAAGCCTCCAATTCAGCTGGTATTTGCGCGATGGTGACAGGCCCCAGGTATCCTCCGCCGGAATTCCCCCTTATCACCAAACACACTCATCTCAAACTGGCCGTAACTGGCCGCCTATAGCGGACATACCGAGGGTCCTGATCCATTTGGGCCACAAAGTACCACAAATACCGGCTGATTTGGGAAAAAGATCCGAATCCCGGTAAAGCGTGGGGGGTTTGAGGGACCCGGACAAAGCCGTGGCTTCTGGAATATCCCTTTGGGACGTTCACCCAACCGCACGCGCCCATTCAACTTTGTCAAGACCAAAAGACCCTCCAATTGCGCGAGTTTTTTTTTTTTTTCAGACCCTTTTAGGTCAAGTTGAAAAGACCCTGCAATTTGGTGAATGAATGTTTCCTGAGGCCCTTCTAAGGTTTCGTGAGGTCCTTTTGATGTTTTTTGTTGAAAATACTCGCAATCGTCTGTCCGACAAAAATACACCAGCATAGACCCCAGATAGCGAAAAACATGCTGACAGTTGTACACCAGCACCTCCGCGCGGTCACTAGCACCTAACAGCACCCCAGCATCCCAAAGCACCACCCGCACCAGCACCCCAAGCTGCATGCCTGCTTGCACCCTGCCGTCAATCTTGCAAAGATGCACCCGCACCGTCACCTGCATGTACGCTAGCACCTGGCAGTCAATCTCGCCAGCACCTCAAACAGCGCCCCAAACAGCGCCCCAAACAGCACCTACACCAGCACCCAAACTGCACGCCCCCTAGAACCCTCCCATCAATCTCGCAAATAGATTTTCCCTTTTTATTAGAAGTTAGAACCCCTATAGCTTTCAGCTATCTGGGGAAAACAACATCGCCTCGCCTCGTCCAGCGCAATCTCCTTGGCCGCTTTGGAGGCTGCAATCTGCGCCTCCTGGCGAAGGGGTGAATCACTCGCTCCGAGCGCCTCTCACGCTGAGCGGTCGGTGTCGAGGGATCTGCTCGAGTGGCGAAAGTCCAGGAACTCAGCAAGTGAGGAATCTTCGGAAGAAGTGAGGAATTTTTGGGCCAGGACTGTTGGGTTTCGCAAGTGGGTGAAGCTCCAAAGTTCTAGGGGTAGCTTCCATGTCCATTCTTTCCAGGGATCCGACTCTTTCTAGAAAACCGCCAGAAACTGTGGGGAAATGGCAATCGGTGTTTGAAAAGAACGATGGCTGAAAAGAATGCGGAATCAACCCCTAGAAAAGTCCAGGAAGTGAGGAATCTTCGGAAAGGGAAACCAAACCAAAACCAGCATGGAGCTTTTATCCATTTGAGAGAGCACCACATATTCGTAGGCATTCGGACCCGCAAGATGCGGGGTTGGGGTGTGGGATGTCCCTTGAAAAACCACTGCAAAAATGGCACCTTTCGCCTTGTGTTGGCTCGGGAGTTCTAAAATGGGTGGTGAACTCACCTACCCCAAAATGGTACCATTGGTTTTGACCCACAGCCATGTGGGCAATATACAAAGCAACCTCACCGATCGGGGGGTCTGCGATGAAGATTCCTTCAGAGAAGCGAGTCGGCGTTCGGGAATGACCGTGATTCTAAGGATGTGATAAGTGCCGCCTCATATATGTTGTCTTCCTTCCAAAGCAAGTGTTCGTTCAATCAACTGAAAAGGAATGACAGGTTGATGAATACCGGTTCAACTAGCCGAAATGAACTATTTCTTCCAAGCAACGTTCACTGGGGGTACGGGCTTTGGATGTTGAAAAGCCCATGGCCACATCCCTCAAGCCTTTTCAAGAGGAGCGTCCCCGTGGCCCTTATCCGGGAACATGGGTGTTTGGACGCAAGCTCCTGGTTGTTGCAAGACCAAAAGAGGAACCCGCCAGTTTGTCGGCTCCACTAATTTAGCAGACACCCGCTTTCAGGGTTCCTCACATATCTATCGACTTTAACCACCACCTGCCAAGAGGACCCTCACGTTTGCCCAAAACGCATGGGTTTAAACCACCAAAAAAGGAATCACGGGTTCCCTAGTTTACACAAACACCCATTTGGGCTTGCGTCCAAATAGGGGACCCCCCAGGCTGGTGTGTTTCCTTTGGGCTTCTTTTTAAACCAGTCATCTGACAACAGTCCAAGGGGCCACGTGGCTTAGGTTTGGAGGGCCGAGTAGAACAGCAGGCCTGCGAAAGAAAGAAGTTGCAAGTCTACACACCTTCAGGCACCTTCATCACGGGTGACGTCGCAACCTCTCCCCCCCCCCCACAGATCCTTACATTAGACACCTGAACATTGCCTTGTACAGTAAATGGTGGTTTCCCTTCTTTTTGGTGGAAAAAGCCATGTTTCAAATGGTTGCAAAATGTATCTTTTAAGGAGCCCCCGGCCCAAACGCGAAGTCGTTTGCCCGGGGTGGACGCTGTAACTCTCCTCGAAGTCGTTCAAGGACATGCCCGCCCGAGCGGCGCGCTGCTCCATCCGCTCCCGGCGCAGGCGGTCGGCGTTCTGGAGCCTTCGAATCGGAGGACCCCTCGCGCCAATTCCAAAACTCTAGGGGTGGAATCCCCAGTCTTTTCAGCCATCCTTCTTTTCAAAAACCAGCCATTTCCCAGGGTTTTTGGTGGTTTTCTGGAAAGATTCGGATTTCTGGGAAGAATGGGGAAGCTACCCCTAGAAAAACCCTCCGATCGTCAGCTTCCATGATTGCTGACAAGTGACTAACTTTTAGTGGGTTAAATGGAAACCGCCACCAATCACTAAAAGGCTAAAAAGGTCGGGGGATGGCTGGGAACCACCAAGAATCGTCAGCTTCCATGATTGCTGAAGGGAGGGTAAGCAACGGTGATTCACTTTTCCCAATTGGTCCAATGCCAAACCTGCTGTATGGGCCTTAAAAGTAAAAAAAAGAAAAGAAAAGCCGTGGACAAAAATAAGGGGGTCCCCCGCAAAGAGGGTTCCTTGCAGGACGCATCCAAAAATCGCAGTGCTCTACAAGGAAATCACTGGCCCAGATGTATCCTTAGCATGTTCATAGCGCGGATTCCCTAAATATCACAAGTGCACCAACACTAAAATTCAGTAGATCGGAGGGTCCCTGGGCTCCCAAAATTTATCCTTACATCACCCTGCCAGAAGGAAACTCGCCTTAAATCAGCACAAGGCGATGGTTTTAAAACCACCGAACTCTGAGGCTCAAGGAAGCCCTTCACTTTGCTCCGTTCGAGGATGCGGCAAATCCGGTGGCTTGCACTCTTGCGAACTCGCAATGCCTGTTCCAAAAGCTCTATGAGACCAATCCGCAACATCATGGGAGTGTCTTTTTGGGAGCCCTTCTCGACCAAGACTTCATGCAAGTTTCCAAGCACCTATTTGAAGAATCCACTAGTCCACCTGCATCCTGCGCCGGGCTGCAACAGTCGTGACACGTGTCTCTGCTTTCCTAAGACCTGGCTGGCTGACCCAGATATGAAAAGACGCTCTCGCTTCTACGCTAAAGCCCGAAAAACGACAAGCCTTCCTCCACGAAGCCCAAAACACATCAATTGCAGAGGATCCTATTTGGAGAACCGAGTAAGTCCTTCAGATTGCAATGCACATGCGCTAGCTGGATCTTGCCAGTCTCTGCGCGCTCTTTGCATCGTGGAAAACAAATGTGCGATACCAAAGTGGGATTCCCATCCCCATGATTCCTTATTCATTCTCAAGACGAGCCCTGGGTCCGCAGAAAGTGTAAAACCAAGCATTTGTCACCATGTGCACCCTACATTATTGCATCACCTTCCCACCTCTGTACCAACAACTTGATGTCTGTAACCCAAGGGTTCCAACACTACCCAACAGCCCAACAGCCCAAACAGCCCAACTACCCAACAACCCAGTAGCCCAACAACCCAAGAACAACCTCACGGCCCAACAACAGCAACCCATTCGACCCTGGCCTCCCCACTCAACCCCCCCCCACGTCTCAACCTCTTGGTTCCCAGGCTTGGCGTACTCGATCTGCTGCACACGCGCCACCCAGCCCTCAACCCAGAAGAGATCATCGCTCACCTGCTGGGAAACAAGCCATCCGCTCAGCTTGAGAAAGATGAGCATATATAGATACCTATCATATGTACGTGTGCATATACAGTTTAATTCATTCTATGCACAAAAATAATGTGCGCATACGTTGGATGTCATAGAGAATATGATAAGTTGCATACACATGCCCACACAGTGTATATATATATATATATGTATATATGTATGTATGCATATATACATGATTCAACCAAAACTAATAAACCAAGCTTTGCGATCCCGACTCTGCCCCAAGAAGATGGCTTCCAACCATCCTTTGGATCTGTCCTTCCTCCACGCAAACTATCATGGGCGTCAATCCCAATGCTGTCCACCCACAAGGGGGCCCAATCACAAGTCATACCCCCTGAGATTTCTAAACACTAAAGATTTTGGTCAGGTGCACGGGGTGTCCCTTGGTTTCCCCTTAAAGCCATCCCAAAAGGTGGACCCCTTTGACAAACACCCAAAATTTTGGAGATGTTGTCATCTCCCCAACCCTTTGGAAAAAGCTCGCGCCGGCTCCATTGCCTTCATGATCTCGCGATAGGCCCTGGCGAGCCGGCGAGCCGACGTCCATCATGCAAGTTCACGAATTCCACTATCAACTGAAGAACTGATGAGAAGTGAACGACCTTGCTTTTGATATAAATGGTAAACTACCATCAATCAAATATTGAGTCATCACAATTTTTGTGTTTTAATGTCTCCCATTGTTGTTCAACTTGCAGAACACCACGGAAAGTTGCGGATAGAGTCGTAGGCCAATGTGCAAGGTGCCGGGAAAAAAGGTTCGAAGAAGCCATGCCCACTCCGACCGGGAAAGGCTCCTTCCTTGGAGGGTTTATGTTCATTTGCGCGGAGTGAATGATGGCTTTCTGGCGCAGCCCGTTTTTTGCAACCAACAATGGTTTCGGCCTTTCTGGGCTACAACGCTGCGATTTATTGGGGACGCCATGTTCGTCTGATGCGTTAAAGTAGAGCGAAAGATGGTGTTCTTCTTCTTCTTGGTTCCAGCCAAGGCGAAAAGATGTTTTCCTTTCGCCGCCAAACGCGCCGCAGAAAATCCGAGGGCAAGGCTCCGTGATGGCCGTCCAGCGCTTGATGGCTGCAGGGGACCGGTCGCCCTTGACCTCGCGGCGCGTCCGATGCGCGGCTGGTCAGTGCGTCAGTCGCACGACTGGCTCTGTTGGTGAGGGCACCCTTTCCAGGTAGGAAACCAAAAGGAAGCCACCACTTAGGGGGGTTGCCTATTCTGACTGAAACCCATTTGGTTCTACAAGGTAAGCCATGTAGAACACCTACTAAAAAGTTAAACTTGCCCATAGGAATCAATTTTGGGCAGTTGAATACTTCCATATTGGCACCCGGGTGCTTGCGCTTTCGAATCGGGCACCTGCTAAAAAGTTTAGCTTTCCGTGGTTTAATGGAGAACCCACTAGTTGGCAAAAAGTTAAAGCCCTAACATCCAAGCCAAATGCACCAAAGCAGTAGTCATAGAGGCCCTTTAGAAACCATAGGGGAAATGAACAATGTTCTTAAGCGATTGGACGATAATGCTGACCCAGAAATGGAAAACACCTGGTTGATTTCGAGAGATTTACTCTTGTGGGAGTTGCAGCTGAGCCCACAGGTCTACTAATCCAGGGTCTGAAGAGCAGATACCTTTCATGGAAGGGTCTGCGTTCATGTGGATGAAGTGTTGCCCCCATCTCCAGAAAACACACCTATGTAGACTGCCATAGTGCCACAATGCGTCCACTGCCAGATTGTCACGTTCAAAATCGCCGCTTGCCCTTGCCCATGGATACTTCCAAATGTGCAATGGCCCGCCGGTTGCTAAGCTGCTACCTCATCTCTCCGCATGACTTGTACCAGGGCGAACATACCCGGGTTGCCACGCCCCAACGTGACTCAGCTCCGCGCGTCTGGATGGTTTGTCCGGACGAAGCTCTTGAACCTCGGAAAAGGCGCGCGGCTTGCGATCATCCCTGCCCCAAGAGCTCAGGTCGGGTGTAGCTCCTCGGCAAAGGCCCCCAAAAACCCACGCGGCCGGAGTTGTTTCATGACTTGGCACGTGCATCAATCCAGACTCTTCCTAGTTGTATCTCTCCCTCTCTCTCTCTCCCTCGGGGTTTGCCTTGAGTCTTCTTCAGAATCCTCTTCCCAAGTGACTGTTGAGAAACACATTGGCGTGAGCAACATCGCGTATTTGCAAGCAGGAATGTCACTGGCACAACCATGATCCTCTATCCAGGAAATCGAAGGTCCTCCCACCAGGAAAGTGTCTGAACATTGTGCGCCACACAGCCGTTCAGGGCAAGGCTCGCCTTTCAGGTTGCGGGCTAGACTTAGGGGTTCCTGCTTTGGGGAAATCAGCCAACTCCGGGTTTAAGCCTGGGTTCCTTAAAGCTTCAAGACTGGAAGCATCGGTGTCTCTTGAACCTTGAGCACACCAAACCCACAAGTTGCAAAAAAATATATCAAACTGCCCATCAGGCCGACAAAACCAAGCAGTACCTGTGCGCTACCTGTTCCTTTGCCACAGAAGCTTCGCATCCAGGAAGCCGCTTACCACAATACATCTGGAAAATGGCTTGGATGCAGCACTAAACAGACTCAAAGGGACAAGAAAGGTGGAATTTGCAAAAGACGCACCCAACGTGTTGCCCAGGACCAGGATGCTTTTCTGTTTTTGTTTTTGTTTTTTTCCAGTGAAAGCAGTCTTATGGACAACGCACTTGAAGGGTATGGGCCAACCACTCCTGTTGCCGCTTCGGCCCGCAAGCCTTAGCTGGGCACCCACCAAATGTCCCCATCCCAAGGCGCCAAACTCCCCAAGAACCGCCTGGTTCTTGTTTCTCCCCCCCCCAAAGCGAACACGAGCCCAGAAAAGACATTGCAACTTGTAGCGGATTCGGACTCCTTTGGGGGAAACGGACTCCTTCTTGCAACAAGCCATATTCTAGCTCCAGAAACTGACGCAGGTCGATTCTTTACAACCTTTAGCCTTTAGCCTTATTCCGCCACGCGTTGAGTCTCCGAAAAACGCCAACTGTGGTGTCCCACAGCCCAAAAGCGAGCCGTCCCCGGCTTTTCTCGCCGCTCAGGCGAAGGCCTCTGCTTGATCTCCGCCTTGGTGGCAGTGCCCTTCAAGCCCAGGAGGCTCCAGATCCTCGGATTTTAGCACCCGGCGCCGATTTCTCGCCAAGCGGATCCGAGTCTTTGTCCTTTTTTTTGGCGCTGGCGAGCAAAACCAGGGAAGGTCAAGGGAAGTCGTGTGGGGAGAACTAAAGGCGGGAGCAAAATGTGTGCTTGGTTGGTGACACAACTTCTCTCACGGTGTGAGGGGACCCTATTTGTACCTGGCGCTTGCAGCTTCTTGTTTACCTTCCCCATCCCGAGCCAGAGAGTGCCCAATTGCTTGGCTTCCTGAGCCCTGCATTCGCATCCTTCGATCGCTTGCCAAGAATTCTTGGCATTGCCTACCCTTTCAGGTGCGTTTAAAGCGGAACCAACAGGAAAACCGTTTTTGGGGTCCCACTATTTTGACACGCGCACATCAAGCGGTCCGTCTCGCCATGCATGGGCCGCGCTCTGGAACGGCGAAGTCGACTTGCGAGCGCCTCATGCCTTAAGTCCGAAAGAACGAGGGTCTTTCTTTGTTCGACCCTTTTTGGTATCTCCCAACAAACCAAAACCGGGCACCCAAAGGCACCCAAAGGGGCGGCTTGTTGAAACGTCTTGACCCACTTTCCGAACCCGTTTTGGTTCCGCTCCAAGGCTCTCCGTTCCCATGGATGTGGATCCTGTCGCCCGCCGCGCCGACCGCCGCGCCTGGCAAGGCCGCGACGCGGACGGCGAAGAAAAAATAATCGGTGGGGCTGCCGTGCTTCTGCTGCCAACGTAGAATTCAGAAGTTCTCTTGGAGAGGCGTGGAACCCACCAGAAGCAATCATAAGAAAATGGTTTTAGTTGTCGGGATGGTGGCTACTCTGATGGTAGTTGGATTTCTGGAATCATCCTTTGCAAGCCGTTCAAACTTGATTCATCATCATCATCATCATCATCATCATCATCATCATCATCATCATCATCATCATCATCATCATCATCATCATCATCATCATCCCGCAGCTTGCTGCAGGACATGTTTCACAAAGACTAAACGAAATGCCAAGCAGGCTGATCTTGGGAAAATACACACATGGAGAGAGCGACATCTGTTTTGCAGTGCTTAGCTCAGGGCCCGGTCTGAAGCCCGGGGCCCGGGACTAGCGCACGGGCGAGGCCTTGGCAGCAACTGGCACCAGCGCCACAACGAGCAGCCCCGGTGTCGAGAATGCCTCGGCATCGGCACTAGACTCGAGTGGCTTACGAGGTGCCAGGCTGCGCCTCTTGGACTCGTCCACATCCCCTGTCATGTCCACAGTTGAACTCTGGGTTACTCAAATTTCAAAATCAAACCTTGCTTCTGCCATCAAACCGTGTCTGCGTTTCGGAGAAGAACAAAAAGAAGCAGGACACGCAGCTCAACAGCGACACAGCGGCTGTAAGAGCCCGGCCTGCCATGCCGGCCACCGGACGCGCTGGCCTTTTGGTAAAAAAATCCATGGGTTTCCCACCCAAAAATCGATGGGCTTCTTGGCACCGCAAGTGGATTAAACCCACCAAAAAGGACACCCTACGCTTGGCACCCCGGTGAACTCTGGGCTTGACCTCCGAGAGCTGGAATTGCCGCTGGAGAAGCTGACGACAACGTGTGCCAAGGGAAAATCCAAAAGAATGAATAAAAGCTTCGGTGCAACAAATAAGGACAGGTGTCACGACGCGCAGACCTGCAATAGATTTTTCAGCTCCTGGAAAGCTGGAAGCAAGCTAGTGCTGTGGGCCCAAAAGCTTCCGCATTCTTTCCCCGGATCCTTCTTTTCAGGAAACCAAGTGTTGGCAAAGAACGATGGTCCTAGAAATAGTCGAACTTTTTATGACGTGTATATATGCATAATGCTAATATATATATATATATATATGTGTGTGTGTGTGCATACACCGCTGCTTTAGACTGAGGGAGGTTGAGCTGCCTGGCCTGGAATCCACGGCTCGCCGTGCTTATCCCCTCCCCAAGTCAGCCCCTCCTGGTGCTGGGTGTGGCCGAGGCGGCACGGGATCCTGAAAGGCAAAGGCATGTCGATCTCAAGGTCGATCCGAAGCGGTGGTTTTCCGGTTGGTTCTCCCTCAAAGCAAGGCTTTGAATGGTAACCTCAAAAAGAATCACAAACAAATAGCAACTCCTGCCGTTGCACAAGCTAATCCAAAGAGGAAAGGAGAGTTGCCTGTCACACACCATATGCCTTCAGACTTGCAGGACTGCAGGAATAACCAAAAACATGCGGAAGCGGCGAAAAACACCATCGCAATCAGAGCACAGAACTCAACAGTGGGTGCATTTCCACGCACGAATCCTGGAAGGCTGTTCCCGCCCCCTCTGGTGCAAGGGAGTACCTCACCCTTGTTCCACGTGCCAGCTTCTAACTTCAGGAAAGCATGTAGGGTTCGGTCGAATATGCTCAATTTGAGAGCGACTTTGGGAGACTTGCCGAATTTCGTGCAGGCCGGCCCTGGTGGTGTTTTGTTCGCGTGTCCATGTTGAGGGGGTTTGTAACAGACCTCCAGGCAAGACCCAAACAACAATCCGCGGGCTGGGTCCATTTTCTTGTTCGGCCGAGCCAGTTTCTAGCGCCCGAGACAGATCGCTGAGCCAGTTTCTAGCGCCGCAGGTCAGCTCGAACCTGATGGTGGATCCCAAATCCTTATGGGGGCCCCCTAGTGGAAAGCACACATTTTTGCAGATCCAGTGTTGAACTTTCGACCTCAAAACAAACTTCTCAAAAGCAACTGAGGCTCTGAAAGGCGTAAATCTGATGTTTCGACCCGCCCGCTTTAATTGAAACCCAAATATTCATTGCTGTGGCTCAAGCTGGCGCCGAATGGATTTCAGTGGAGGCATACCTTACATGGGCTGCAACGTCCAAATAAAACCTATGTCGGAAAGTCTTCCCTTTCAACATCATACCCATGATGCAAAATGTGGCTTCTGTCAGGGTTGTACCTAGCAACAAAGGCTCAGATGTTGCACGCCTCTGGGTGTGTTGTGAGGGATCTGCTGTTATGTTGGAACAAACCGAGAGAAACGAAGCCAACGTTTGTTGGCCCCACCATTTTGACGCATACTCATGAAGCATTCGCCATCCCACAGCCAAGGCACTACACATGAGGCGCAATATTCAATGGAAGACATGGCGGCGAGCTGAAGAAATGTGCTACCTTTGACCTGGATTCAACTAGCTGAGCCTTGTTCCTTGTGCTGGGATAGCAATGTGCCCCATGTTGTTTTAAGGCCATAATCCACATAGTTGCTTCCTTGCCCGGGCTTCCTCTCTTACGTGTGCCGGCATCCGCATGGCAAACGCCTGTCCCCGCCCGGAGCCGATACGACAGCTGAAAAAGTCTTGTCGGGCAAATCTTGAAGCTTTGTCACCGGTCAACCTTCATTGTGCTCCTTGGGAATTTGGTGTCCGGTATCACTACAACGTATCTCTCGCCTTCCAGGGAGAACAGGAATTCTCCGACACCCAGAGGGATCAAGTTGCGCCAAGTCTTTGCGCAGAGGTGTCGTTTCTGAGGCCGGTCAGCCCGTGCAGACTTCTGAGATCCGCGGTTAGGCTTGGCAAACCTTAAGGCCATGGGCCATACTTCGCAAGGGGAGGCATGCCCCCTTAAATCCTTAAATGGTTCAAACGAATACAATGGCAGCAATGGACAAAATGGTTGTATTGGATGCATGGTTCACATGGTAGCAATCGGGAGTCTCTCAAAACCGGGCAATGTCGAGAATGGGTGGTTTCCTCGGAAACAAACCGAAAGGGGTACCGGCTCCAAACAAACCCAGCCCCAATTGGCCTTTGGTCGGCACAGATCCAATTGAAAACCAGCTTGTAGGCATCCTTGTGATTCACAAGGTAGTGGTTGGTGTCTCCCCCTTGTCAAATCAACAAGTTGATTCCTGGAGGATTCCATGGGGTGACCCTGGTCACAATGATCTTTGATTGGGACACCCCCATCCCGTTAAATATGGAATTGGGGGTGGGGGGGGTGACTCCTGGAATTCCATTTCAGGTAACCACCCAGTTCCGTTTCATGCGGAAGACTAGCTGAATGGAATGGACGAGTGGCAACCAAAATCCTCCAAACTCAAAACTCTCGCCGTGCTCCGAGCCCAAAAAGTTCCAAGCTCCATTTTGGGGGGGACGAACCTCCACTTGCCACCTGTTTTGATGTTCACCAGGGCCACGATTTGGGTTTTGACCACAGCCATGTCCAGGGGAAGTGAGGCCGGGGTTTCCCACGAGAAAAGTTCGGCCGCACGGCTTCTTTGGCGCGGCCCGTTCTGCAAGCTCGCCGCTCACGGAGAAAGGCGGCCACGCCAGCACCTGTGCGAACATCCCGATGGGGCACGGGGGGTTTTGGAGGCTCGGTACCCTTTTTCAGGTTGAAAGGGAAGCCAAAAGAGAAAACACGAAGTTGGGTTTGCCCTAGTGTGAGACAAACCTTAGAGATGGTTCTGGCTCTGCAGTGATTGTATGTCCCTGTAAACCCATGGAAATTGGTTTGCGGGTGGAAACTACCCTAGACAACCCAAAACGATAGAACACCCATATAACATGAACCTCCAGCCAGCGGCTCCATGGATGACTGGAGCACAGCATCTGCCACGGGAGGCCACAAGGGACAGGTCCACTACAAGCAAGTGGAGATATCCAAGTTCGCTGCAGCCCTTTGGTCAAACACAATTGCCAGGAATCTGGAGTGGTTGCCTCACCATCTGCGAACGGATGTCGAAATGCAGCTCCAATGCTGGGGGCTGCCCCCCTTTTTCGATCAACCTACAACGCAAGGTGCATCCAATCAGCCCGCGCAAGGCCGCATCAACCGTCCGAAAAAACACGCAAACACACACGCTAAAAATCGATCTCAAAGGGCTGAGCGCCGGCACTCTGATGACCTTCTTCTGGATCTGCTCCTGCACTTAACTAGGCCCGTTTTCGGATCCCCTGCTGGAAGCTTCAAGGAATTTTGGGTTAAGCTCGGAGACGACCACTACACCAACTAGAAGTCTAAAAAGCTAAGGAACCGGATGGCTGGGAGCCACCAAGTGAAGAAACACCCACCGGTCAACTTGCACTCAGGCGCATGGGGACCTCTATCCCGGACAGAACGCGCATCGAACTGGGCTCGTCTTGATTTTGTGCTTCCGTACTCGGTCCAGAAGTGAGCCACATGCGCACTTGGAAATCCATTAGATCCGAACCAAACCGTGGCTAGCCAAGCGTCCGCGCCCACAAATAGATGCATCCAAAACCAACATCCCACAAGACGACCTCATGGACCTCGGCGCATTCACGCTCGCTTGCGCGCCTCTGAGCGCGGGCCATCCGCTGTGACCTATGGCCACTTGCACGGAGGCTTGCACGGAAACTGGTTGGCGACTGATGGGCAGGTTAAACAAAATTGGGGGACCCCCCCAAATGGTGGTTTTGCTTTCAGCGTCCCTTTGCAGGCCACCAAAAAAGGGATATCCTCAAAAAAAAACAAGAGACGTACCCTGATAAACAAAATCTGCTTCACACCCTCTATGCCATCCACATCGGGTTCCAAAGATCCTTGCAAGATTGTGCCTGCGAGTACAAAGCACCTGTAAGCCACGAAGGATGGTGTTTTTTGTTTTTGTTTTTTGTTTTTTTATTGTAGCTTAGATGGCCTTTGCAACCCCTAGCTGAAACATTTGCAACCATTCGGGGTGGGAGGTGGGTTGCGGCAAGCCAAGGTGCCCTCCAAACATGGAGCCTGGAAGGTGGCCAGGGCTTCTTTCGCTGTAGGCACCCTCGCTCAGACATTGCAATAACACAAGACGCATCAACCAACAAATGTCGTGTTTGTGCGTGTGTGTGTCCCCTCGTGCTTGTTAAAAAACGAGAGAAAGAGCAAGGACAAAAGAAGCCAACCATTTGGGTCGCCCGTAAGGCCGCATCACCCCTTGCGCTCTTTGCTCTTTGACTATGGAGTGGAATGGACCCTCAGAATCGGTGACACGGCACTAAAGTGAACCCGCATCATGGCTAATGAATACAGGAAGCGTTACCCAAAGGGTCCCCTAGGAGTTGCACTTGAACTCTCGCTCTGCATTCCGCCACAACAAAGCAGCTTTACACAACTGGCTGTGGCTCAAAAACCCGGTACCACAATGGAACCCTGGTAAGTGGAAACATGGACCAAAACCTGCGGCTTGCCCCTCCTGTTCAATTTTTAGCCACACCCAACTGATTTTTCAGCGCCACAAGCTCCAAGAACCTGGGACCGGAAGACGCTTGCAAGGACAAAACAGGAGCGGGCGCAAGTTGATGCTCTCAGGGCTTTGAAAGGCTTGACTGTGAAGCATGGCTCGCTTTGGTGGGCTGTGCTTCTCTAACGTATGTTGGCTGCGAAAAAAGGAGCTGGACCCATGTTGAGGTGGCTTCAGACGCAGCCACATGTTCGCGCGCACAAACCAACCGTTCGCATCCGTGCCTAATCTTTGATGAGACGAAGCATACCCCCACTCCATATTCTGATATGAGTCTGAAACCGAAAACCCAAACCCCACATTCAGCGTGTCTCCAATGAGGGAAACCCTAAACCCTAAGAACCCAAGCCTCTGCACCAATCGAAACGAAACCGTCCAGAGCTTCCCGCGCGGGCCACGCAGCTGAACATCGCCTCCGGCGTGCTGGACCTGCCCACAGGCGAAGGGAAAAATCATCCACCTGGGGTGTTCCTTTTTGAGGCCATCCGGTTTCCAGTAGAGAGGTTAGAATACGGGTACCCGCTTTTTTCTGTAGTCTATTTTAGTAGGGGAACCCTCCCCCAAGAAAGTTGGTAAAAGGGCACTACTGGGGGACCTAGTAGCTTTACAGGTAAACCAAATTTGATGCTTTCCGAAAGTCTTTGCCAAAACCTAGCCATGCCGACGCGTGCTCGCTCTGCAGGCTTCGCCAACCTAGATTTCTTATCCTAGCGCGCTGCAAGAATGTCTACTTGACTCTTGCAAGACACCCAGCAAAACCAAGGATTTCCCTTGAAGTGTCCTGTGGCGTTCTTCAGGTATTTAAAATGGAAAGAAAACCATCTTACCTAAGGACTACGCAGAAAAAACCAAGGCCCTGAATCGGAAGTGTTGAAAAGGGGGTTGATCAAAAGGTCCTGTACATTAAATGACCATTGGCGAAAACAACTAAAAGATGATATGTCCCTCTAAATGGGAAGAGTTACCCATGGTCATTTGGCGGCCATGAATATTGATCAACCCCCATGTATCTGTATATTGAATACATATTTACATAGCAGATGGGAAAACTTATGTGAGTCTCCAGAAACCGCCTTGGCCACTCACAAAAATTGGCCACAGTCGCGTGTGTCTCTTTGTGAGGCGCGGTGCCTTTTCAAGATGGCTTTAAAGAGAAAGCAAGGGAAGCGACACCACCATTTTGTTTGTTGGCAAAACAAACACAAAACATGTTGTGGTTTCCCAATTTGGAGGCACCTCAGTTTCCGCCATGCCATTCTAGGTGTAACTTGCCCATTCTTGAAAACCACCAAATGCCAAAGGCAAGCTCATAATTGAAATTGTCCAATTCAAAAGAATGGCTTCCTTGCAGCCCCGAGAATTTGAGAGCATGTAAGGGTTCAAGCAGGTTTTATGTGAGTACGTCTTTGCTCCCCGCACAAAATCTACCATGCAAGATTGCTCTTCTAGAAATAGCCTATACATGCGACCTGCACACAAACTCTGCCCAATTCCAAAGCAATTCGTTGGGGAGTCTGTTGGATCATTTTCTTGGCAGGTTGCTTGGTGGGTTGATTGATCAGTTCAAAGCCAAGCGTGGTTCAGCTCCTGCATTTTGACAAGTTCTTGGCCTCTGAGACATTGAGGATGTCTCACGACAAAATGGCCGCACATGGTCCATACAGTGGAAATTGTGCAAGTAGGTGAAACATGCGAAGCTGGCATACTCCCAGGGTGCACTCGAAAAACCCTCAGACAAATGCCTTCAACCATAATCTCTCGCCAACAAAACCAAAACTCGTTGCTACAGGGTGAGTCAATCTAAAAATTCACCAGCCGAAACTTGGCTGAAGAGGCCAAACCTTCACTGGAGCCCCAGAAGAAGAAAAAAAAAAAAGAAGAAAAAGAGGAAGAAAAAAAACGCCAGTGAAACCACCTCTGGGATCTTACAGCATTTGGTGGGCATCATTTGCAGATAGCCCAGCTTGCGGGGATGACAAACAAACCCATGTGACACAACTTCACTTGGTTTCTGGGACACATGGCACGCCTCAGGATGCGCAGTGCTCGTAGGCGGTTGGGGAAGTGTGGCTCGGTCCAAACTCAGGCCTCCTTTTTTGGCGAGCCTCTCTCTGATGGTTGTAGCACATTGACAAATGATCTCCACAAAAGGGTTCCCAATCATGTGTCATTGTACACCTACCCAACACACCCCACAGAGTTTCTGGACGTTAGACCTCCAAAACGCACCCGAAATGAGGGGGGAATTCTAGGCGTCTTATAGGAAGGGGCCGGTCACCTGAGACCCCGTAAAATGCTTCAAGTTCACATAAGATATGAACTCAAAAATCTTGGAGATCCTGAAAAGGTCAGAGCCATAATCAAAATCCGGGTAGATGAAGGTTCGTACGGGACAATCCCAACCATAAGAAGCTGTGGCTTCCTAATTCTTCACATGGTTCTAGGTAGACCATTTCAATACCGGGCTTTGACTCTGACTCGCCTGGACATGTGCATCCCTTTTGGGGAGAAGATGCCCGGAGAGAAGGGCCTCATCATGGTGAGCTGCTGGGCCTTGGCCAAGGCCTGCACGAGGCGAGTCGCGCATCGACCTGGGCCTGCCTCACATTGTGAGGGCCATGGGGGTTTGAAGAAGAAGCTTGGACCCCAGTCCCATCTTGTGGGCTTCTGGGGGGTTCAAAAAAAAATGTACCTTTTTTATATATATTTTTCCATTATATTTTCTAAAGCTGTGTTACGTGGATTTTCTTTCTTTTCTTGGTTTACATGGATTTGGGTACACCATGCTTCTTCTAGAGCTGAGGTAGGATTGGAAAACCACACATGTCCTGTGTACTAAGTATACTGTTCAAAACACTCCCCCTCCCGTCTTGAGAAATTTAGGTTTCAAGTTTGAGGGGCAAGGGGTCTGCCATGCTCTTCAGCGGCGCAGGCTGGGATTGCCGTGTTGGTTGGAGCTTCACCAAAAACTGGAGGCAAGAGGCTGACTGTGAGAGAGTTGGTAGACAGGCGTTTGCGTGTCTTCGGATATCTACATAAATGGCGTGAATGGTGGGAAGTGATTAGAGAGACAAAACCGGACCTATTTCCTTCAGAACAACTCGAACGGACACCCTGTCAGATCCCCTTCGAGAAGGTTCGAACGGGGTGGGAGTGCCTTTCGCTTCCTTTCGCAATGCCCTGGTGCGTTGGCGCTCCACTGGCACTGTGTCTGGCTATTCCCGGGCAAAACGAATGGCCCCGGGCCACCCCGCCTTGCACAGCACATAGGCATGCCTCACGGCACATTGGAAAGGTTCGGGGAACTCGCATCAAGCATGGCTCTTCTCAAGGTCTTTGAAAGCCGGCAGGCTCTATGTGCTTGCATGTCAGCAGACAGAAAGTATAGAAACAGCTCGTTAGCAAAAAGAGAGTTCTATGTTCCGACTCAAAATGAACAGAAATCCCCCCCAAAAAGACGAAAGGGAACGCGGTTTGTCTTGCACTGTATCCCTGTGTCAGGAGAAACGTGTCCTTTTTCTCCAAAAGGGCCTGGGCTCGCCAAAAGGAAGATCACTTTGACAAGGCCTGTTTAAAACACCCAAGGACCCCCAAAGGATCTATTCACAACCTCTCTTGTCTTTTTCTCGGCCCAAGAAAGCAGTGGGCAAGCTCTGGTGCCCATGTCGTAAGCTTTTGGGGGTTCATGTCATATTCCTTGAACTCGGGGAGGTTGACCTTTGCCGTGTGGCGGAGAAAAAAGCGAGAAGTTATCCGGGCCATAGTCAGAGGAATCACCCGAAACGGAAGGAGTTTTCCTGGCAGCGAAGTAAAAGGGCGTGCTGGCGCCCAACCCATGTTGGAAGTCAACGCAAGAGGTGACAACATAAATTGGGCTTCCGTGGTCCATTTGACGGCATTTGGCCTCTGGTAGTGAGTAGCCATCCAATCCCAACACGATTCCCATATTGGAAAAATCAATGGCCACAGCGCTGAAACCTGCGCAACGGCTCAAGAAAGACTCCCCGCCACCAAGCCAAGTCCGCGGCTGCCGGGAGCAACTCGCTTCCACGATCACAGGCACATGCCTGGCACAGGTCTTCCACGCCGAAGGTGCGAGTAATGTGTGGCACTGATGTGCCCAAAGCGGCATGTGGCAAAAGTGTTTTTTGGTGTGGTGCCCCCTGCAAATGCTGCTACACTCGCTTACAGGCATGTATATATCTACAGCCTGCATACTGGCAGAAGCACTGATTGATATGGTGATGGGCACACACACACAGTCACAGGCTCCATGCTTGCCACAGCACAAACAGTTGCTAGTTACGGGCACGCGTGACCATGATAATTCTGCTTGCTGGCTAGGGTGATGGCGCACAGGCTGGAACAAGTGACACCTCAGACGTTCACGCTTGTTTGATAAACAGGTGTGGGGCGCAGCTGAATGGTGCCTGATTTCCGCTTACAGTGGAGAATGGCCAATTTGCGCTGCCTGATAGAAATGGGCGCGTTCGAGGCAGTTTCACAACTTAAATCCTGACGCGAGTCAGGGACACCTTCAAATGAGCATGCCCTCAGTTGCATGTTGCACCCCCTCTTGGGCACTATGGCATGGCCGCAAATAGGATGTTTCAGCTCGAATCTGGCCTCCAAAGCCAATCTGGCAGGAATGCGAGATCTCTCCGGCTAACCTTGACTAACTATGTTAGGCTAGCCTGAAGCAAAGACGAACCTTAACTTTTTACAGCCCTCGAGATAAGCATTTTGCTGGTGGCTGTTTGAATGTCCTTGGTTCGTCGCCAGGGTCAGATCTTTGGCATTCCGAGGGGCTCCAAGCATGTACCACACAGCACGGCAGGCACTCATTTCCACCCAAACAGACTTCCAGGGTGCTTGTACAGGAGAAACGCCTTTCAAAATGAGACGGAAACTGGCTCTCGCAGCATGCCAACATGACCTGCACAGGGCTACTCCACGAGCAAGGACTCCCAGGCAAGCGTTCAATCGGGTAAAACATGCAAACAAACGCCGGCCCGAATGATTTCTCAGCCCACATAGTTCCAGCCACTACCATGAAAGGTACCCGCGAATGCTACAAGGCACATCAAGGCATAGTTGGACCGCCGCAAGAAACAAAACATGAGGCGTGATTGTTTCATTGGTCTAGCTGGGACTTCGCGAGGCAATGCTAGCCTCCGACAGGTCCATTGGAAGCTTCAACGATTGCCTCTCACAAACTGACAGCTGATGGATCCACGAAAATCCACAGTGTTCCGGGAGGAAACACGCGCGCAAAGCACTCAGTTTCAATGCTTTGAGGCGAAAGAAGCCTTGCTGATCAGTGGGCTCACTAGTGCACGCAGCCGCGCGAGGAAACCAAAACTGGACCTCAACTCGAGAGCCCTTTCCCGATCCGGACTGGCGCCTGCTTCTGACCAGGCGCTCATTCACGAGCGCTTTGGCCAGGCGCATAACCTCAACGAATTGACATGCCGCTCCAAACATCGCTTGCAAAAGGCCCCGCCGCATGCTTCACATCTCGGGCCCAAAAGCGCCAACAGTTTGGAGAACCGTGCGCGGAATGACCTAGCCCAGGCAAGTGCTGGAATGCATTCCAACCTGCAAGAATCTAGCAGTTTCCCATCCAGGATGCTTACGGCCATGATTACAAACCTGGACCCTCTGAAACGGTCGTGGCCTGAGCAGCGCACAAAATATCTAAACTGCAAAAGACCGGGAAAATGTGCTGCACCCCTGTTCTGTTCTCGGTATTTCGCAGAACTCATCACCCGCATACGGATGCTTGTAGCAAGAAATAGGAATCGTTGGTGCGTTGTGCGCGACATACGGTTTGGCAGCTCCAGCTTGAACATCGCAAATTTCCCGCGCGAGTGTAGAATAAAGAGAAGCACATGCATCTCAACAATGAACCTGCAACCAAACACCGGCTCCTGACCACGGGCCCTCTATGGAAAATACTGCACCCTCAAAATCAGTTCTGGACTTGTTGTGCAATCTTCTACATCCTTTTACTTCTTTGCGCTTCTGCAGCTTGTCTTTCAATCTTCCGTCCATGGTTTAGAAAGGTGTCGTTTGCTTTTTGGGAGCGTCCCCTTTTTTGAGTGTTGAAGGCACAGCTATGTCCTGTTGCCATATCATAATAGGGTTTGTCGTGTACTCTATATACGTGTTTGTTCACGCTGGCGCTCGCTCAAAACGACCATGTTCGCAACACATCGGCGCAAACACCACCTTCCGATCGTCCTTATGCTGGTCCGGAGAGACTTCCCCACACTTGGGTTGGTTGGAGCCCCCTCTCTTGCTCCACCGAATCATTTCGGGCGATTGAATTCATCAACCCTCCCCCCCTGATCCAAAGAGTTGCCAACAAACTCCGGTGGCTCAAACCCGAAAAATCCGCAAAAAAACCGCGCCTCCCGGGCGTTGGCGGTGCAGCGCAGCGCCGGGAAGTTGAAGCTGGGCAGGGGCCCGCCTGCACTGCGAAGCCGGGCTCCGAAGCCGTGCCAGGAGTTTCCATCGACTCAAGGCGGGAGTCATCTAGGTCCTCTAGTAGAGAGGATAGAAGGGCTCCAACTTTTTCCGTTTTGTCTATTTTAGTAGGGGTCCGCCAAAAAATGGTAAAAGGGCACTACTGGGGGACATAGTCATGGTCATGGGTCCCTTCGGAACCGGTGCCACGGCTGTCCAAAGCTCTGAGACATTGAAGTCAAGGGGTGCAAGTGACCATCAGTCGTGCACGACCATGCTCACCATGGGCTGACCGTTGTCAGGATCCTGTGCTGCCTGCTTCCCCCGGCTTCCCTTCCACTTTCACTTCCTGCACTGCACCACTAATCGGAATCAAGACCGATGTGGGATACCTCGTCGCTACGCCAAGTTCAGCCGTGAATGGTGTTGCCAGCAGTTGCCTTTGCCGCAACGGTCCTCTCCTGGCTGGGCTGTAGACAGGCACTGAAGATGTAGACGCCAGGAGTACACATTTGCACAGCGCCATCTTTAGAATGCAAACAAACAGCCACCGACACTTGAATCTCGGCAGATCCAGCCAATTGACCGACCAACCAAAGAGAAGGAGAGAAAAGAGCTCCAACAACACATGTGGATTGAAGTCCTGGTGCAAAAATGGGATTGGCAGACTGCTCCCTTTGACGATGCTGTCTAGCCTGAGAGCCCTTTTGTGGGCCCTGTTTCAAAAAGGCCGACAGAAAAGGTTTACTGGCTTTGACAAATACACCGTTGCTTGTCAAGTTGCCCAAGGTCCAAAGTTTCCCCCCAAAGAAATGTAAACATCCAACCGAATAGCCATAAACACAAAGCACCCCCCCCTTGCGACCCCTCGGATTTCCGCATCTCTTCAGGGCCCGCCCGTCCAGCGCCAAATGCCGAGCGACGGCGCCTGAGTTGGGCGCCACCAGGAAGCGAATGCCCCGCACCATGCGGCCCCGCCAGTTTCGGGGCCCTACGGAGGCAGGGACGGCAGGAAGCGCTTCAGTGTTGGGGCAGCAAATAGGGTAGTGGCTTTGGCCGCTTTTGGGGTTGGCTTGAAAGGGAAACCGAGAGGGTGTATTGTTTGTTGTGGGTGCCCACGCTCTTGGGGATGGGGGATGGGGGGGGGGGGTTTTAAGAGGAGCCCAGAACAAAAACCGGGAGTCCGAGGTCTAAAAAGGACCTGATCCAGAGCCAGGGGAGTCCCAGTTTAAGCGACTGGCCATGCACCTCCCATGGCGCTTTGTACTAGGGGGATTTCTTGGAAAAAGCCCGTGTGCCGAAAAAGCCTGCCATGCAGAACGCCATCCGCCTGGGGAGGAGGTTGCCGGATAATCCCTGGGGGGATAAACAACAATCAAGTTGTCTTCAGAATCAAGGACGTCATGCACCGATCTGTGTAGCTCACTTCAAGCCCACGATTTGATTGCCCCTACGGTCGGTCGCCAGGCGCCAGCCCAACAACTTCTCTCATCTTTGGCTATGGCTGGCTATGGCTGGCTATGGCTGGCTAAGGCTGGCTCCCACCCTCTCAGGGATCCTTACATTTTACACCTGAACATTGCCTTGTAAATGGTGGTTCCCCTTTATTTTGGTGGGAAAAAACAGGTTCCAAATGGGAAAAAAGTATCGTTTGAGGAGCCCTGCTTCTCCAGCGCCCAATTCCCAAAGCTGCTGATGGGCTCCCTCCCGCCTGCCTTCCTGACCAGGCGGAGGTGGCACCTCTCGGGCGAAACAACCCCTGGCAAAACAAATCCAGGGCAGGGAAAAATTATGAAACATCAGGACAATTATCTAGCAGCCCAAGAGAAATCGAGAATTCCAAACAATCGTGTTTCATGGACTAACCACTCCCTGCAGAGTACATGCTCGACCCTTCCCTGCTTGCCTCCTCCCTTGCTCTACCCACTTGCTCACTCTCTCACTCCTTCACTCACTTGCTCGTTCGCTCACGCAGTGAAACGCGTGCCCAAAAAGAGCGAGAGAGAGAGAGAGATGCCTTTGTTGCTGAGCATTGAAAGGAAAACAAAGACTTGCCAATCAGTGGCCTGGTTGGGCAACACTCAGGTCTTTACACACCCTTCCACAAGCCTTTTTTCGCACCGCCTCCTGTGCCATCTCTGGCTGTCGGCAGCCGGTCAGCGCTTTGGCTGCGTAGAGGGTCAGAGAAGTCTCCGGTGTGTCTTCATGTCCTCCTTATCCCAACGCCATTCAGGCATCCACCAGAAGTTTTGACAGCCCCTCATCTCAAACGGTGTTGACATCGGCGTGTGAGAGGCTACGTGCCGCCCTCCTCCTCTCGACTGACTGGTAGATACATGATAAAAAGCATCGATACCGGGCGCTCCGCTTGTCTTAGCACATGGCTTCATGTTTTGCGGTTTTGTTGACCTTCCTGCAGGAGAACGGGAGCCAAGCCACTTCACTTCGCCATGGGCAGCGCCTGTGCTGTGCCCTCTGTACTCCGTTTGGTCCCATTCGCCCCGGTGAGCGCCCACTCAAACAATGGGTATGCCTCCTTTGGTTCGTTGAACCGAACTGACAAGGGAAACGTGCAGTTCGGGTGTGGACCACCCCAAACACGAACTAGTGGGGTGTCCAAAAGTGTTTTGGGCTGCGGCGCAAACCCAATGACGCTTAGTTCTAGATGTTCCTAAAAATTTATACGAGGCCTCACTATCACCCTCACTAAGTGGAACCCCTTGTAAAAATACTAATTTGGCCAAGGAGTGTTTTGGGCACTGATCAAGATGCAGCTGCATCTTCAACTTGCGACGGTGGGCATTCCTTCACAAGCGCCAAGCACAGGGCGAATGTAACCTGGTTCTAATTTCGAATATGCGGGAGCTCACTCACAAATCTCAGATTGAAGGCTCCTAGCGGAAGGCCAAGGACTTGAGGCCCCCCTCCCCCCCAATCCCATGCATACCTCAAGAACACAAGGGGCGGCCAATTTTCGGTTCGGCGTTCCCCAAAGTCACCCGGAACGACTTTTTTTTTTGGGGGGGGGGCTGGCAGAATAATCCTAAGTTTGGGGGTAAGGCCTGACTTTGCACATTCGGGCAACCTGCAAACGACTTCTCGGACTAGCTTTAAGAAATGTCCGACTTAAATGGCCATCAGAAACACAGTGTCTGGGAGAGGTTGTCCATTAACGACCATTCGAAACACAAGCAAACCGCTCGGGTCACTGCAGTGCACCTTGGATTGCACCCTGAAAAGAAAGTCGCCTACCTGGTCCACCAAAAGCTTCATTGGGAAGTTGTCCAGAACCTATTCCCCAAATAAGCGCAGTCTTTAATCAAACCTTTTGCCTGTGGCCAAAGAAGGTTCTGGGGATCTTTCTTACATGGGTGTGAGTCAAAATAGGTACCCCAAATGGTACCCTGATAAATGGAAACAAGGACTAAACCTGCAGTCCCATCCTGTTTTTATTTTGACCCATTCCCACATCCCTTCCCGATTTTGCGAAAGAAGCATGCCCCCAGTTTTTGAGACTGAGAGAGCTCCGGTCCAAATCATACCAGTTTCGAATCTCGGACATCGGATTCAAGGCGATTTGGTGAACCGATCTGCTTTCCCTGAGCTCCAACATTTGCCCGGAGTTTGAGTAGCTGCTTCAACTCGGCATTTTCTTACCCAGCTATGGATCCTACGTCTTGGGCCAGTAGAAAGGCTCGCGGCAGGTAGCCGACAGAACAGCCGCGAGGTGAAAAAGAAAATACCGCGATCGTTCGGGCCATCTGTGAAACCGGGGGAGCCCTTGCCCCAAAAAACACTCAACCTCGTGTCAGCCGCCAAGCCGAAAAACTTTGGGTTGCGACCATCCCCAATGCACCGGAAGGGTCTTCCATACGGTTGCATATGCACGTATCTATGTATCTCCGGCTCAAACACCACCCCGCTGACAAACAAAACTCATAAGTTGGACATCCCAAAAGGTATCAACAACTCACAAGTTGGACATCTCACAAGTTGGACATCCCAACAGTTTTCCCCAAAGCCAGGAAGCAACTGAGACAGGGTCACCCCAAACGCACCGCGCTTCACCTGCAGACTGCGCCCCGCCTGGACCTGTACGGCCATCTGCGCCACTGAGGCTGGGGCCTTGTCCTGAGACCAAAACATGCGGCGCTTGCGCTCGGCGGCTGGTCTTGCTGCGGATGGTTGCGAAATCCATTTGGCTGTGGCTCAAAAAACCGGAATTCCAAAATGGGGTGCCCGATCGGCAAGTGGAAACATGGACCAAAACCTGCGGTTTGCCCCTCCTGTTCAATTTTGAGCCACACCCATTTCGCAAAAACTTTCAAACGATGGGAAATACTATATTGTTTGCTGGTTTTTACAGGGGGAATCGTAACATTCCAGGGTTTCCTAGGTGGTGCAGGAGTTCGCCCAAAACAGTATGCCTTTCTCCGCGGTTTGAACCGAAGGAACGGGGGGAAAAAAAAAAAAAACAAAAAAAAACGATCCATTCCATCTCATCCTGTTTTGGAAGGGATGGAAAGTTAATGACTCTCCCTGTCACCTCTGTGCGGGTGAAATAAGGAATAGCTAGCAACGAAACATGAGTCACAAAACCTGAGAAGCTTGAGGCCACGAACCCGAGAGCAGACACGTGTAACACCCGCAAAGACATGCCTGCAAAGAAATCCCCGCGTCCCTGAGCAGCCTCAAAGACAGCAACCAAAACGGCGGCTGCCCTCGAAATCACTGTGGCAGGCACAACAGCGGCACTCTGTGCTTCAAACAGCAATTCAGCGTGAGGCCATGCAAAGCGTTCGCCCCCCAAGTTAGTAGCGACTAGCCACCTAATGATAGGGTTAGCCCCACTTAGAGTGACCTATGAGTGGGTCATGACACAGGCCACCAACTTGCAAAGCGAGCCGGACACCCAAGACATCAGCGTTCCAAGTTTGACACGTTCCCAAGTAACACCGGACTGTGGTCTCGGAATGACTTGGATATTGACCAAAATTCGATAGCCGATTGCGCTAGGGTGAAATGCGAATCACGCGGGCACGGATCCAACAAATTGAACGCCTCGCTCGGAGAATTGCAACTTTGACTCTTCTGTTTGCCCAATGGGTGGACCCCCTTCCGACGAGGAGAGTCGCGGAACCCCCCCAAAGCAGATTAAATTTGTGTTGGTTCAGCCCCTAAGTGAACATATCTACTCGGTGGACGTCGGGGTGGAGAAGCTTATGATCAGGGCGATTTCTCTTCTCACATAGCTCCTCCAGTATGGGTGGCCTGGAAGATGAGCTTCCTTTTGTTGGGCCGAAAATGTGTCAAATGCATCTTTGGCGGAAGCCAAATTGGGATTCGGACCCGAATGGCGGCGTGGCGAAACGGTTCCCTTCCATTGGACAGCATCCAGCGTCGAATGCGCCGGAACTGCAACCCATGGTTTCGGGTGGCTTAAAGATGACGAAAAAAGAGGCCAAGGACAAGAAGGTGTCTTCTTTCCTCGTGGAGTTCCCTGGTTTGGTGGGTTTGGCGGGTTAAGAAATTTGGATGAACTTGGGTAGACTTGCCATCTTCCGACATACAAGTGAGGCACTTTCCAACAAACCGGTGTCGACATGACCACAAATGTCTTGCATGAACACAAGCCTTCGTTGATCCCCGAAATGGTACCTTTTGAGATGTTGATTTCAATTGTCTGGTGGGGTTGTGAGGGACATCATGCACATAGACAGTTCATGTCCACCAACCACTTGGACAGTTCTCCGAACCAACAAACCTAGCCACGTCAAGGATTCCGATCATTCCTGCTCACTATGTGCTCCCAGTCAAACCGCCTGCGAGACTAAGCTGAGCACCACGTGAAAACTCTCACCGCGCATGACCTGAGAGCGCAACTTGCTTCGCAGGAAATCAGGGAATGGCCCGGAACTGAAGGATCCGTTTCCATCTAGTAGAGGACCAAGTTTCTGGGTTCCTTGGGGTGAACCGTCTATGGCAAGCAGGCCATGTTTCATTCAATGTCTTCCTTCCATTTGTTGAAATGAATCTGTCTCAGTTTCCGCTGTTGGGTTTGAAGGTTGCTATCATTCCTAAAACCCCTGAGAAGCAAGGCAAACAGCGAGCCGAATGTCTCGGTTCCCTCCGCGGAGCTCATCATGCCCCAGTCTGCAAAGGCCGCAAGACCAAAGATGAGACTTATCAATCCGGGCAAAACCGCTCAAAAATCACCAAGTAACCGTCATGCCGCAGCAAATGCACTCGATCCGCTGCTTTTGGTGATGCACACCATCTGTTTTTCAATGCGCCGGCCCTGAAGCCAGGCACGCGCAACTGTACAGCTAACGATCAAAACTGCATGGCCTCTTCCTCTCGGATTTGGGGAGCACCCCGCAATACGTAAGCCCACCGGAAATGGGCTCGCAAAGAAAAGGACACCCATGTCTGACAGGCCAATGTCTAATCAACCAGGTCCCACTCGGAGAAACAAACAAAAAATTCCAGGGCGGAAGCCATGCCAAGAGGATGAAACAGTGTACAAAGTGTGTACAAGCCGGGCCATGCAACACAAAAGCAATTCAAAGTAGGTTCATTCTTTGTAGGAAGCCTGGATACTGGCGCGCATGAGTGGCTGCAGGGGTTGGGGCAAAGAGTGCAACTCATCTCCAGACGGCGATCCAGGCTCCCATTTTGCAAACCTGTCCGGTGCTCAAAAGAGATTATTCAGCCTTCGAACTAATCAGCAATTGACTGACGATACACTGCACTGCCCGCAGATTCTTGCTGGCATCTATTGTGTATTGGCTGACGCCCCCGTTGAAACGGAATTCAGCCGTGGTGGGCGAGAAACCAATCGAAACACACAGGCTCAGGTGATCCATGACAAAGAACGTCAGCTTTCCAGATTTCCAGTACTTAAATGCGGCAGAGATGTTGTCTCTGGCCAATCAGATACTCCAGCGATGCTAGAAACCCGCCACGACACCTCGAAAGTGCAGACTTCGCAAATAAGGCTCTTTGAATTGCCGGTTCGTCCCTCCCTGGTGCAAACAACAAATGTTTTACACTTCCAACAATATGATTCGCCTTGCTGCGTGTGGGGTGTGGGGTGGGGTGTGGTTTTCTCGGTGGGTGGCGTGTGGGGCGTAGGGGGCTGAACAATGTCAAAGATCTGATGGAATGCGGGAAGCGACTGAAGCAAGACGCAAGGGGGGGTAATTGCGTGCAACGCGACCATGGCATTGACCGACCGATCGTTGCGGGATCTCGCATGTGGATATATCAAACCCCTCAACCAATGTGGTTATCAGCTGAAGGGCTGAAGTGGAAGTGGCTGAATGTCTCAGTCAATTTGTTTGAGGCAATTGGGGATGGGAGGTCCTATGGAGCCTCAGTCCTGTTGAGTGAATTTGCGGATTCCGGAATGAATCAAACGAGAACCAATTCGTTGGAACGGCTTTTGCACGGGTGCTCAAGACATCTCGGCAAATGCTCGTTTGTCCTGCACTCATGAGGTGTCATGCTCCATTCAAGGAGCCGATAAACCAGGTTTGGCGCGTTCGCAGGTTGAAACCAAGGAATGAAACATGTCAGACCAATGTTCGAAGATGAGGATACATGGTAAAGCGCGTCGCCAGGCCATGCCTGTCTGCACGCCTTTTCTGCCAGTTCGGCAAGGGCATGAGGATTGAACTCCGCACAGCTTCCTGTGCAAGCAGCCCCCAAAGGGACTTAAATGCTTGATGTTGATAGCAAGACTTGCGGTTGATCCCTACGACAGCGACCGGATAAACAAAAAGATCCCTACGACAGCGACGGGATAAACAAAAATAAAGCACAACCACAGCGCAAAATCGCAGCTCGCTCTCTCTCTCTCTCTCTCTCTCTCTCTCTCTCTCTCTCGCTCTCGGGGAAACAAAAACACACACACACAAGTCTTGCATCCGGCCTTCAGCCGTTTTCACCAAGCAAAAGCGATCACTCCCCGGGGAAACGGGGGAAACGGGATCTCTGCGCAGTGGGTCCACTGCTCAGCACGTCGGGTGTGTCTCAAAGCCCAGATCCAAAAATGCGGAGGGGGGCCCTCGGGAACCGGTCCAGAGTTTGCTCCATCCACAGTATAACTTACCCGAATGTGGGTTCTAGGGCCCCAATACGACTCCAAGCTTCGTCGAGGGGATGTGCCTGGTGGCTTTGCCGGCAGAGAAGCGGATCATCTGAAGATCGAGGAGCTTGTTCCCAGATCCCAAAGGACTGTTTGGGGGCCCTCATTACCCGCAAGACCACCCTAAGAATAATCCCGCTACTGACCACCAATCCCAACGCTTCGAAACCTCAACTCGCTTGCCCAAAGCCGACCTTTTGACCTTCTAGTTTCCTTTTTTGGTCCAAGGGTTCCTTGACAACCACAAACACGCCCACTCCAACACAGATACACCCAACTGGATGTCGGCTCACTGAGCTCTGCTCAGTATGCCAGCATCGCATGGCGCTCAACGAGGAAGCCAAACCCCAGGGTAGGGGAAGCATTCTTGAAAAGTAGCGAATGTGGGTGTGGGTCAAAAATAGGTACCCAAAATGGAACCCTGGGTAAATGGAAAACAAGGACTAAAACCTGCGGTCCCCTGGTGGTTTGATTTTGACCCATACCCATGTCAGCTGTCAGCATGCCCTCGGCGAGTCGGGGCTTCTCAGCCTGAGCGAACCCAAAGGCCGAACCAAGGTTGAAGTGTTTGTCTTGCAGAAGTGGCATGGGTCAACATCCCGTGCCCCCAGTGAACATCCCAATCACCACTAAAATAAACTAAAATGGGTGGTGCACATAGTACCATTGGTTTTGACCCACAGCCATATACGACTACAAATGGCGTAAATTTAGGGTGAGTACCTCTTTTTGTAACTCTTGAAGCAACAATAAGCATGGAGGGGAGAGGAAAGCAAAGTGGAGTTGGTCCCTGCGCTGGTCTCAACTTTGATGGACACAAGATGTGACACGCATCTAGGGTCATAAGATTCCTCTCACAAAGATCCTGAAGCTTCCTCACGGCTGAGTAAAAATTTGGGAAGGCCGCCCGCCCTTTGCTTCGGCCGCTGTCCAGCAAAGGACCGGACCGTCGTTGACTTGCACGTTGAAACAAGCCCTCGCCACGTCGTCAACAAGAAGCCTTCGAAGCAAAGCAGGATCCTTTCCAATCGGTGGCGTCTGCTTTCCCCACAGAAAGGCCGAAGGCGGGATTGGGTGATTCGGGCAGATGCATCACCAACAAGGGCTGTGCACAGGGCGCCCGTCGTCCATTTGATGCTCTATTTGGCGTCGGCCTTGCGTCAGCCAATTTATTTGTAGCAGGTTTAGGTTGGCCCACTCGCGCCCAATGGCAAAACATGAGTTGACACCCTTTTTGGATTGCACAACCACAAGCAAGCAACTGCCAGTTTAAGGTCTCACCGATGTTTTTGGTTGCCCTTTACTTTCCCACAACTACTTCCAAAAGATATCGCTTCCCTTCAGTTTCCCTTGCATTGAATATCAACACCAGAAAGACGTGGAGCAGAACACCGAAACGGGTAAGCACCACCTCTGGGCGTCTGGGCGCAACTCCTGTGCCCGAGCTTGACCTCGGTGGCTCAAAAATTTGCCTCAACCCTCGCCGCGGAACCTAACAGGACCTGTGGCTTCGATTGGAAATGGCATCGGGCTCTTGTCAGCTGCCATGTTAGTGGTACAAATTATCCGTGGGATTTTAGATTGAAACCCCTAACATGGCATGCCCGAAAAGTCACAGTTGGGGCATGGTCAAGCCAAGGCATCCAGGTCACCAAGCGCCTCTTCAAGCCAACTTGCGATCGGCCAAGCTTGGGTAAATTAGGCAATAGAATCTGGTCCTAAGCTTCTTCAAGCTAAAGGGACCAGCGCGCACGGCCTTCAACTACACATGTGATCGACACCTAAAGGATCCTACCCAAAACCAGAGCTCAAAGCCGCCGCTCCGCCGCTTCTGTCGTGGGACTGTCCCCCTTTCTACCTTCATTCACTCGGGTGTTGATTGCTCACTTGCCTGGCGTTGGAGGGTTCCGGAAATGCGACCTTGCGTCTTGTGGCTTGTGGCCCAATGCAACGGGGCAAATTGCGGCAGGTGGGTGTGGGAGCTGGGTGTGCTGCTGCTTGAAACGCATATTTGGGAGAACCCCATATCCACACTGGCTCCATGTCAACGTTCACAAATGTCGTTTGGGATCAACGCTGGTCTTTTCGTGCTGTATCGCAACTGACATTTGGTTGCCAGGCCGACCTTGTTCTCGGTCAATGGAATCAAGCACAAGGGATTGCAAAAAAAAACTCGAAAAGAAACAAAAAAGGATTTTGGATCCACCCAGTCGTAGCCGCTTTGCCCGCGGCAGCGGCGCCAGGGTCCAAAAAATGTGTCATATGTTTGACAACCCAGCCACCACGAGCCCATTACTGTAGGACCGTTACCAGGGGCAATGAGGACGGTAACCAACAACTTGCTGTGACCTCAGATTTATAACCCCGTCCTATTCATAGGGGGAGTTCCCTCCAAAAGTGATGAATCCCCGCTAAAGAGAGACACCTTCTAGCTTTCAACCAGAAGTGTATCGATCCGGGGTTAACATTACATAGATATATATATATATATAGTTATCTATTTATCTGTTGATTGGTTTATTTAATTACTTATTTGCTTATTTTTTATGTACTTATTTTTCTATTTTTCTCTTCATTTTATGTATTCCCCAAGCGGCAGGAAGGGGTTGTGAGATTTTATGTTGGAATCCGCGTTTGCGATGCTTCTACACCACGCCCCCACCGAGTATCCCGCCAGAGCAGCTCGCCAGTGGATCCCGCTAAGTATCCTGCCAGAGCAGCTCGCCAGTGGATCACGCCAAGTATCCCGCCAGAGCTGCTCGCCAGTGGATCCCGCCCAGAAACCCGCCAACAGAGTAGCGCATCCCGCCGAGTATCCCGCCATCAAGTACCAAACAGGCTTGTTTGGGCCCAATGTTGGTGAGCATCACTCACCAAACAAAAATGCAAATTTCTGACCCCCGCAGCTGTGTCCGGTCAGCCCTGTTAGGCGCACTGGAGGGGTCAGATCCAAACAGGGGTTTGGCACCCCCAAACCTTGTTTTGCAAGGCTAACTTGGCATGAGGGCAAGCCGTAACGACCTCTGCGCGCAGAAAGCCCCAATGTGTGCCTTGGTCCTCCACCAACACAGCGGACGTATCACCTGAGGCCCAAAAGGGTTGCTCCCGATTTGATGACCAAGCCGCATCGAAACAAGGTTGACTCCATTGACCCACAGCAGGTCCGTCTGGGGCAATGGGGAAACCGCAACCACGACTGAGATCGAACTGGTCCGTATCAGCAGTAGAGCCTTGACACATTCATAGGAACGTCGCAAGCAGCTGGTTCCTTCATGTGACACTGGCTATGCGCAGGAGGTTCCGCAACAAGATAGATCGCCTCACCCTCTTGCAGAAGCTGGTGAAGCTCCTGAATAACAGGTTCAAAGTGTACGTGATGAACCAGCATTGCATACCTTGAAGCAACTGATGGCCATGCTGCACCATCCGTGCTGATTCGTTTGCCCCGCTTCCAGAGAGTCATGAACCGAGCCTGACCCCCAAAGATGCGGGACAGCGAACGATGCAGCGTATCTTCCACATATATAGGAATACTGAAAAGGAGATTCTGGCGCGCAACTTCAAAGTGTCCAGCAACGGGACCAGAAGAGCATGAGTGCAAGGATCCATGCCCAAGTTCCCTGAAAGGATCAAAAGGAAGACGTTCCAGCGGTGCTCCTGAATTGCGAATACCGAGATGGGTTTTGCCAAAAAGCACTGGATTGACGCTCATGTCGATCACCCGTGCAAAAGCGGAAGATCCCGCACTGATGCAACTGGATGGCAAAGAGCCCGGTCCACGGCAAGTTGCATCATGATGGTCATCGTAAACATGGCATTTGTGGTGGGGTCCAGTATACAACAAATAAGACGGATGTCCCTCACCAGTCTTATACCCCACCACGTGGCGGTTCGAATGGTTCGAGCCAGATGCCTTCCGCGGGGCCAGCCACTCGCGACGTGCCACCAGCCGGGTTGGTCGTTGCGCTCACGCCGGGGTGAAACGGCAATGTCAAAGCCCCGCAAACAGCGCAACGGGGAAAGACCCGGAGGTGAGACCAAAGCACGACAAAACACAAACCAAACACCAAAGCCAGGGGCTCCGCGATCCGAACCGGGTCTGCGTGGTTCGCTAAAGGAGTGAGACAGTCGGCCCTTGTTGGGGGCAGCTCGGAGGACCTGGTGGATCCCGCCACCAGAGCAGCCCGCCAGTGGATCCCGCCGAGTGTCCCGCTGAGTATCCCAGAGTAGCTCGCCAGTGGATCCCACCGAGTATTGTGCCAGAGTGGCTCGCCAGTGGATCCCGCCGAGTATCCCACCAGAGCAGCCCGCCAGTGGATCCCGCCGAGCATCTCCCGCTGAGTATCCCTTGCCGGTGGATCATGCCGAGTCTCCCGCCAGTATCGAGCCGGAGCGGCTCGCCAGCATTCGCCAGTGGATCCCGCTCGCCAGTCTGGGAAAGGGCCCATGGGAATTTGGGGTCGAAGTCTCTAGGATGCGGAGGAATTTGTTGTAACGGTCGTAAGCTCGGAGGGTGGGGATTGCTCGAAGCGAAGTAATTCATGTATTTATTATTTATATGATATATGTGTGTTTCCCTCTTTTCAGGGTTGGTTGTGAGGGGAAGCCACAAGGAAACCCTTTGTGGCCACCTCCCTGGGCCCCGGGCATTTCTCCTCTTCGCGGCCATACTGCAGGGCAGACCCATGTAGCCGAGACCGTGCCTGCTGCCCGGCCGGACGGGTCGGTCGGACGATGCGCGTCGGGGGTTGAGTTGGTTGGAAATGCAGGAAAATGATGATACATTCGCCACTAAAATTGGGAAAAAACACGAAAGAGATGGTTTTTCAATCACATGGACCCATTGGTCTTTAGGGGACCAGCAATCTTGATCAACCCCCACATCGAGGCGGGCTGTCGCGGGGCGAAAGTGAAACAATTTCTTGCCGGAAGCGCAAGGTAAAACCAACTGAGCCAACGGCTTGCTGCGATCCGGATCTACATTGGGCACCACCACGAATCAGCCAGGCATGTGTTCGTTCCGGTTCCCATTAACCTGTTGTGCTTCTTTCATAAGTGAACTGCCTGTGGCCTGGGGCAACTGTTATCCTTGATTGATTAAAAGAAAAGAGGCATGCTGACCGTCAGAGCGGAAGCCCATGGAAACCCGGGCATGGCCTTGAGAACGCGTTCCCTTTTTCCCGCAGCTTTCCATGCCAGGGTCCACCAGCCGTTTCTCCTCTTCGAAGAGAAAACTGGGTTGCCTAAGTGATATCCTCATACCTTGGTGACCCAAGGGATCCCTTTCTTTTGCTTCGAATGCCCGGCCTGCCATCGCTGTGTGCGATCCGCTTGAAGCTTGCCGAGGCTTGGCCCCGCATCTGGCCGATGAACGGTGAACTGTGAGGCAGGGGCTATCCTCCCACTGAGTTTTTCTGGTGCTCAGCAGGGAATGAAGGAATGACCCCCACAATTTCCTGCATGTTGCCAAGGCAACGTGGGAGAGAGGTTACGAACCAAGAATGGTCCTGCAATCAAGTTTGGATTGACTCATGAGACTCAGGTGGTTTGTGTTTGAAGGGGGGGATGTCAATCATCCGTGCTCAAGACTTTTGTTCATTTCGCCACTACTACAAACACCAAAAAAAAGAGTTTTCAAACACTCCAGGCCTAAAGCATCCAGATACACGAGCATCTTCTATGTGTTACCGAGGGCAACTGCGAGCCGGGCACCTGTGAGGCGTCAAAATGGCGGTGCCCAAGCCTTCGCCCCCCCTTCCCGGGTCAGTGGTTCCCCTTCCGGAGGTGCCCCTTTGGTGAAAATAGATGGCCCTGGTAACGGAAAACTAGTCCCATCCAAACGGAAAGCGCCATCTATGTCTAACCAATCCTCTAACAAGGACACCTATGGGTTCAACCTCACAGATAACAGAAAAAGAAAAGAAGAAGAAAAACAATAGACATGGCTCTAAAAACAGAAAGGCGAGTGACGTGTTGAGCAAATTACGAGCACGGCGGGAATCATATTATCCGTGACAAGAAACAGCCCACCGTGCATGGATAGGAAGTGCCCTGTAAACTCCTCCTTCTGCCAGCACCTGTCGGCTTTCAATCGGGCGCTCTGCCTGGCACGCTGATCTCTGCTGCTACAATTTGTCGTCCAGCAGAAGACGGCCGCCTCCTGGCCGAAAGAAAGGTGCGTGCGAGTACCCCTCAAAAACAAGGCTCCAGATCGCATTTCTTAGATTTTTCCTTGTGCTACGTCAACAAAACGCGTTACCATGCCTGCGGCGCTCAACCCCAAAAAGCAAGAAACCCAGAGCCATTCATTGTGACTGTGTGCTGGGGCGCACCAACGCTTCACAACAGCTTTCCATACCATGACAGAAAATGCTCTCCTGTTTGCTGGTTGCACAAAACTGTACATGTTCAAGTTAAGCGTTTATGTCTCGGTCCAACCAAGCGGGTTCGCAATGGGTGGTTTCCTTTGGCTTCTCTTTGACACCAGCCCATTTTGAAAGCTCCCAAGGAAAGCCACAGCATGAGCCGCGCAAACCCATTGGCTATGGGCTCCAAGATGGTTACACCAGGGGCTCACTTCAATCCCCAAAACTGGTACCGACTGCTATGGCCTGCTTTGGGCACTGCTCCCCTTCAAGGAATTCTGATCGTTGTCTCAAGTCCATACGGGTCATGGACATCCCCACTGACCCTTTTCAACCCTGGAGCAAGACCCCACGTCCGCAAAGCCAATTGGTGGGGGGCGGGGTGTCTTTTTTCATGGCACTTTTCTTGTGGCTTAAAAAAGAAGGAAAACAAGAGGAAAACACCACCGTTTAAGAGGGCGCCCCCCCACAAAAGCAGGCGCCCCCCCACAAAAGCAGACACACCCAAATGAGTCACAATCAAAACCTGGCCTTCTTCCGGATGCCGCCCTGTCTTGGAAGCTTCCAACAATGCAACGCTCTTTTGGATCCCAACCCGGCGGAATCAACTGAGCCAGGCCGCTGGCCAGGCGCCGGTCCACCGGGCGGCCGAGGCACCGCGAGGCTGGCCTGCGGAAGCCTTTGGCCTTGATTCACGCTTACGGATTTCTGAAACCTCGGCACTGAGTGGACAACAGGTCGTTGCTATTGGGCTTGAGGTTATGCCAAACTCTTTTCTAGGGCGTGATTCCTGGTCCATTCTTTTCAGCCATCCTTCTTTTCAAAAACCGATCGCCATTTTCCCAGGGTTTTCTAGGTGGCGTTTCTAGAAAGATTCGGATCCCTGAAAAGAATGGGGAAGCTACCCCTAGAAAAGCGGGAAAGGCCAAATTTACTAGGCCCTCCAGTGGAGAGGTTAGAATAAGGGTACCAACTGTTTTGTCTGTTGTAGCAGGAAAACCCAAAACTCCAACCAAAACAGGGGTGAGAAGGGCACTACCAGAAAACAAGTTTAGGATCCGTGCAATCTTACCAAAACAAAGGTCAACATCGATCAGCGGAACGTTTGGTGGTGGGAATCTGTCTAGTGGAACCCTTCAAATCTAAGCAGCTGTTCATCTTAATCTTGGCCAACCGTTTTTTGGAGGGCGAGGCAATGGCAACCTCTATCCCAAAAACGCGCTCAAGCACAATGAGTGTTTCCCCAACTTTGAGACCCCTGTTGGGATTGCTTTGAGCACACAATGCCAAAAGTTCCTTGGTTCTGTTCGCCATGAACGGCTGACGCCAAGCATTCAAACATGGCATCCTCGGTTTTCCTCAAGGTGTTTGTGTCTGTGTGTGTGTGTGTGCCCCCCTTTGCATATATCAACCGAACTCGCCCTAGCAGCTCGTGTCAAGCCAGTACATCCACAAGACTGATCAGGACCTCTCCAAACACGGAATACTGATTTCCCGCTGGGTAGGTTTGACCAAAGCTTTGGCGACTCGAGGTGTCGACTCCGGTGCGAAGACAGGGATTTGGACCCCTAAAATGGCGGGAAAAACGTGGATCACTCCACAAGGGGAGCTTCCCAACACTGGTACAGCACTGTTGCTTTAAGTCGAGGCTGGCGCCTGCCCGGCAAGGTCTTTTCAAACAACCTCCTTTTGGCCCAGTCCTGCCGGCCCCATTTGCGGCTCCGACGCCTTGTCGGAACGGCACGAACAGACCGACCCCGACGAGCTTTGCCGCGCCATCGCCTGACGAGAAAACTGGACCGAAACCTTCCAGCAAAGCACCGTGAAAAAAATACTAGGTCCTCCAGTAGAGAGGATAGAATAAGTGTACCTTTTTTTTTGTAGTCTATTTTAGTAGGGAAACGTCCCCCCAAAAACGCAAAAGGGCACTACGGGGAGGACCTAGAATAGCAGTGCTGCAGCCGACCCACAAGCTTGAGTCAACAGAGCACAAGCCAGGAGAAACTTGAGATGGCACCGGGGGCACCTGTATTCCAGCGGTCCAAAGGGTCAATACCCATGGGCCTATGGAAACAATGGTAACATGTGGCATTTTTTCGCTCCCGACAGCCCAAGCAGACCCACTCAAAGCTTCAGGAGTTTCGGCTAGGCCACACCAAACCGGAGGATACCTAGCTCAATTTCTTCCAAGGATCTTTCCCCCCTTTGCCATGACCAAAACACCTCCCTCCCTGACCCAGCCCTGGGGAACCGGATCTTTGCCTATGCGTGGGGAAACTTTTTGGCGATTTTCAAAGGGCAACGGCTTCCTTTGGCGATTTTCTCCCGCAAAACGACCCGCCCGCATGGGAAGAAATTTCGCCCTGGGCATCTCTGGCCTCAGCATCGTCGTCGAAAATGGATTCCGCGACTCCCTGCGCGGAGAACAGCGACGCGCGTTGCACGGCGCGGCAAAAGCCAAGGGGCCTGAACATTTACAAGCGGTGGGCTGCCGTGGGTCTCCACAGCTTGTTGCCTGTGAAGGAAGGGAGATGGGACTCTCTCTCCTTTCTCCGCCTTTGTCTCGTCCAACGGTGGGTGGTAGCATTATGACGAGAAAGAGAGAGAGAGAGTGTGTGTGTGTGTGTAGAAAGAAGACTTCCAGGATTACTAAGAATCCAGAGACTTGTTCTAGAATTATAGTGTTTTTTCATATTTCTTCCATCAATATCAGTTCCTACCTTTGCCAGGCTTGGGAACAATCAAACCACATTCAGGCATGATCGGACAAATCATGTTAGTAAGAATTGAGCCCTTGTATTATCGTCCTCATTGCCCTGTGCAGCGGTGCTTTGTCTGCCTTACGCACCAACCCTTCCAATTCCCTTTCTGCAGCTTTGCCATTCCCACGTGCCCCAACCTCACTTCCCAAGGAACTGACCGCATGCGAAGCGACAATGAGAAAGCTTGAAGAAACATCCCCCAACAAAAAAAAAAGAAAACCAGAAACCAGGCTCTCCCTGGATGCAAGTCATGTCAAAGCAAAGACAGACCTCATCCGTTTTCTCCGAGCTCCGCGCCAGTTCAAAGTTCGCCATCTGGCGTACGTCTCGCAGCTTGGAGGCGTTCAAGAAACGTTTGAGCCAAAAAAAAGCGGCTCTGGGCACGAGACAGAATGCGAAGGGATGCATGAGGTAGGACGTGGGTCAAAATCAGTGCCGGAAATGGAACCCTGGCAAATGGAACCAAGGACTAAAAACTTGCGGTCCCCTGGTGGTTTAAGTTTGACCCACAACCATGCATGTGACATACCGCGGTTTGTGGCTGCCCCCTTTTTGTTGAGGGCTCCGATTTCTGGGGTTGATTCAAGCGGGAACCCAACGCAATCAATCCCGCCTTTTGGGGCTTCGAATTCAACTTTTAAAGAAGACAACGGTATTTCCTGTTCATTTCCAGCCAAGCCCCGACTCTGTGCGGATGCTCGAATCGAAAAACAAAGTTCAATGCTCGCGCACGGCTACAGTAGGGCCATGAACGGGCCATTACTCGAACAGGCTAAAATTATTGGAAATGGTTGGGAAGTGAAAACGGTGTATCAAATAGAATCAAAGGATTACCCATCCGGTGGTTTCCTCTTGTGGTTCCAACCAAAATTACGGGGCGTGTTGTGCGAGACGGGGGAGGCATGACTTTGACTTCGGGGGGTGGACGCGGCCCAAGCCCGGGGCTGCTTCCTGACTTTTAGTCTAGTCAGTCAAGCTAAAATATAGACCAATCCACTTGGAGCGACCTGTCATGTGGGGAGAGAGGCAACCAGTAAAAACGCTCTCAGCTTCCAGCCATGGGGACTGTGTCGTGGCCCGGCACGGCCTGACAGTGTAGTGTCTCGGACCTGACTTGACCCATGAAACCATGTTTCCCAGTCAGCTTCTCAAAATGGTGGCGGCATTTAAAGGGAAACCAAGAGGAAGCCAGCCATTTGGCCACTGGTCAACATCCCGTACCTCCGGTGAACATCCCAATCCCTACTAAAATGGACTAAAATGGGTGGTGCACCTACCCCAAAATGGGATCCCATTGGTTTGACAACCACACCCATTTTGAGCCCAAAAAAACGACTCATTCCACCGCCTGAGCGGGCGCAAAGGGCTCCATGTCCACGTGGTCCGGGCTCTCCACCGTGAGGCCATGCGGCGCCAACCTCCGGCAGCAAAACCCACGCTCTTGGCAGCCTGTTTGTTCTTTTTTTTTCTCGCACAACCACTTGGTTGCTGTTGACCCCCCTGCAAAAAGTTTGACTTTTTGGGGGTGTAGTGGAAAACCCCTTGTTTTCCCCAAGTTAACTTCTAAAGATCCGACCCAGTAGCACTAAACCAAAACCCGCCGGTCGCAGTTTTGGCGCGAAAAAACTCTCGCGGAAAAAACTCTCGCGGAAAAAAAAAAAGGTTTGTCGGCTTCGCCTGATGGTTATCCTCGCGCTGTTGGGCACCCGGAGCAGCTTCGCCTCATTGACCTCGCGCGACGGATCGAGAGGTTGGGGTCTCATTTTCGGAGCAATGGAAGGCTTCAGACAGGTTGGGACTCACCCGCCACTGGCCAAATGTTAGCAAGCTGTCGGATTCCAACGCCCAGTGCCGAACAAGGCCTTGAAAAACGGGTTTTTTTGTTGGTGCGACCTCGAACCTGTCAATATTCCATGACATTGAATATCTGCAAAACAGTTCGGTCGCATGCTCCGCTCTCCGCAAAACACCTTCACTTCATCAAGCTTGTCTGCACAAGGCTCATGCCTACTCGGCCCGATGCATACCATCTTGCTTGAAGCTCAGAAAAAAATGCGTCATCGCGGGCTGCAGCTAGCTTGGAGCGGTCTGGGGTGCCAACTTTGCGTCGATCACAGCCTCTCCGCTGACAAACAACACGTGCGCCTTCCCACAAACAAAATGCAAATTCCCTCCACGCGCGTGGTCGTGTTAAGGCCCAAGGAGGCTGCGATTCCTTTCGACGTGTCCATTCCAAACGGCACCCAAAGGCGCACATACAGACGTTGCTGCATCTTTGGGTCCCTTTGGGCATCTTCTCTCTTCGTTGTGCGGTTAGAACGGACACCAAAGCACCCCAAAGGACCCCAGCCCATTTAAATCTTAGCTCATTCCCAACCTCATTCTCATCATCTTCCCATGTTCTTCCCATGGAGCCCCTCCTTTGGACATCCGAGAGCCCCGTCTCCGGAACTCGCGCACTCGCCGTGCCCGGGTCTCCGGGTCTCCGGGTCTCCGGGCGCCAGTGCGGATCAGCAACGTGGCCCTGGGCTCCTTCAGCCACCCGGAGGCCAGCCCTCGAGCGGAAAGGCCATGGCTCTTGCCGGGGTTGGGTAGGTCTTGCCAGCTGGTTGTCTTGCTGGGTTTGGTTTGCTTGAAGGACTTTCCGAGTGTGTTGAAGTTGGTTGAATGAGCCCGACTCCCTTGAAGGAAACCACAAGCTTTGAGGGGTAGCTGGTCTTTGCCTTTGCAATAGCGCGCAGGGTCTGTTCGATTTATGAGGGGGAAGAAGGAGAAGGGCACAAGGCCCCAAAAACAAACAAGTCAGTGTGTCTCACTTGTTTTCTTGCTGGCGCGATAGGTAGGGAATGACTTTCCGAGTCCGGGTGTTGGTTGAATGAACTGATTTTGGATGGATTCCCTCATTCCCTGCTATCGCACCAGCAAGTTTTGTGCCCAGACATCTGATCTCCTGCGCAAGTGCCAAGGCCTTGCCGACATGCAGGAGTCCAGAAGTTGGGCTTGAAAGAGAAACCCGAAAAGGAAGGACCGACAACTGTTGGCGGTCCGGCAGGAAGTACCACTGAAGGAGCCAAAACCGGATTTAAGAATTGGATCCCCAAAAGGACCTGATGGTGAGCTTGTTCTACCCCGAATCGACGAGATGGACACCCACAAAATATTGACAAATAAGATCCGAAAGAACAAACAAAGAAACAAACAGGCCCGCGAGGAACCCTGCTAGGGCTCTGACTGTAGCAGAAAATGTAATCCCAGATTGGTTGATGTTGAGGGGATCTTGGCACTAACCGTGCATTAGATCCACTTACATGTGCAGGGCTCCACGCGTGCACCAGTCTGACATGTCAACATCCTTCCAGTGGTTAAAGCCCAAACAGGCCGGGGGAGGTCCAGAGACGCCGGGGGAGGGGGAGGTCCACGCGCAAAACCGTTGACTTGGGACTTAGGCCCCGCACCATAAACGTCGCCCGCAGGGACGATGTGCTCTACCGCATCCTTGCCGCTGGAAGTTCCAAAAGCTACGGCAAATGAATCCAAGGAGCCGAGCAGAAAACATCTGCCGAAACACAGCAATGCAATGGACCACCCCCAAAAAAAACTGGGGTCGCGTTGATCTGCGCATTGCGCTGGCCCCAGGCTCCAGCTCCCTGGGTGTCTAAAGGCCAAAAGCTTGTGCTTAGCGTCCGCCTTTTGGCAGACGAAATTCCGTCCGCACGTTCCCGCATGCTAAGGGAAACTGAAGGAAACTCCTGAAGAGGACAAAACGGCGAGTGAGTCAAGTCTGGCAATACTTAGGAATTTCAGTGTGAGTCTGAAAGGGATTGATGACAACCCATACTGCAGGCAAAAGGATGTTTTGACCATGGCATTGCTTTCTAACGTGCGAAAACACACCACTTTCAGACAACTCTCACTGACACTTGCACCGTCCAGCCAACGAGGGCTGGCATGGCCAACCTTCTTTCTCCGGAATCTTGATCCCCATGTACCATCCTAGCGAGCTCCTTTTACCCCCAAATCATTGAGCTCGAAACCCGCCAGACATCTTCATACAATTCCCACACGAGGTCCCTGACAAAATCCTTGGGACATTGGGGGTCCTCCTGGTTCTCGTAGGACTTTTTTGGGTGTCCCCCTGGCTTTCCCCAAGAAGATAGTCAGCTCACAGGTCCCTGGCACAGGCTCCAGGGAGCACTCGCTCGGGCAAGAGATCCCAGCTGGTCCCAAAATTTGACGATGCCCGTTGTGAGAGGCTGTGAAATCACAGGGTTGTGTTTAAACCTTGCACCCTGCCCACCACTAACAGTCGCCGCAACTTGAAAGACCGTTTTTGTTTCATCCACCGAGGAGCGACAGTACGCGTGCGATGAAGGGCCCAACTCAGGCCAATTTGATATAAGGGGCCAAGGAATTATACGTGCCCCGCAACCCCATTCTAATCATTATTGGCCCCAGTCCAACTTGTGTTCAAGCCACTCGCTCCTAAACCCAGACAGGAAACAAGTGCCGTACCCCCAGCGAACATCCCAATCCCCACTAAAATAGACTAAACTGGGTGGTGCACCTACCCCAAAATGGTACGACCCACAGCCATGTGTCAAAGTTGGGGGTCTCCGTTTCCCTTTGCCCCGAAAACCCCGCGCGACGCCTTTTCCTGAGTAGCCGAGAAGTCTAGACTTGCGCACCAAATGCTCTTGCGCGAAAACCTACTCAAAATTGCCAAAGCCACTCTGCCAACTTGTGTTCAACTTCTTTGGTCCAACTTGTGCTCAAACCTCAAAGAAACTCAGGAAGTGAGTTGAGAAGCCGAAGTCGCAGCCATTCCTCGCCTCGGGGCTGGGCTCCTCCGCGTTCCGCGCCAGGAAAACCAAGACCTTTGGCGTCGCAACGACGACCCTTGGTCGAGCCCCGGAAGGGGAAAGCAGCGAGAAAAAACGCCTGAAGAAGCCAAAACACGAAAAAACGAAGTGGAAACCAAACTGAAACCACTAGCAAACCAAGCTAAACCAAAGCTGAAAAGGAAGCTCGAAACCGAACAAGGCAAGCAAGTGAATAAAAGATGGACATGTCAAATATGGCACCTGGCAAGTAGCTTTCCGTGGTTGTTTATGCTTGGGACTGTTCCTCGGATTGATGCTGGCTCACCTTTCCAAAAAGGGATCTGCACCCCAGATTTCACATCAATGGATGGAAGCCCATCTTGAGTGGAACAAATGACATGGCTATGATTATTATGAGTTGGAATCACCTCAACAGTGGTTGCTGGTTGCATGAATCTCCACCCATCAAAGGGTCCCGAATTCAAACGTAAATACCACCACATCCACGGCTTGTCTCTGGTCCTGGTCGCTTGCGCGAAACCGATGCGAAATGGACCCCGTAGCGGAGCCATGCACGGACTGATTTTTGCACCCCCCCCAACTAAAATTGCACAGAAAACATGCCAAGAACAGCGATCCTAAAAATCATTGCGGTCAATCTCACTCTACCCACTGCGGCCCTGGCTGGCTGGTTGGTCTGGTTATCCACATGCACCTCGCAAATGGCTCCAAATGGGTTGAAAAAAAAACCCCGTGGACAACCCTTGTATCCTTATGCCTCAGTATCGGTCAGTATCGGTTTTTTTCCTCTGCATCGGTTTGCAGTGTTTTGGCAGCTCTGGCTCGAAAGTCGCGACTTTTCCGTACAAGTGTAGTAGGCGAAGTACACTCTGCCAGCTCCCAGCCCCAGCTGGAAATCGGAACTTTCAGTACAAGTGTAGTACACAAAGTACATTTTGGCAGCTCCAGCTGGAAAGTAGCAACTTTTCAGTAGTATGCGCAGGACACTTTGGCAGCTCCGGCTCGAAAGTCGCAGCTTTTCAGTGCAAGCAAGTGTAGTATGGTGTAGTATACGAAGTACATTTTGGCAGCTCCACAGCGGCAGTCGCAACTTTTCAGTACAAATGTAGTACACAAAGTACATGTTGGCAGCTCCAGAGAAGGCTGCAGGGCAGCTGGTTGGATTCGGCATGGCGGCCAATGAGTTGGGTATCGGTTGGGTATCGGTTTGGGTATCGGTTTGGGCCCTGCAAATTTATGATTCCGCAATCTTGGTTTGCGACAACAACTAGGACCTGATTCTTCATGGCTTCTGGGGGTATCGGTTTTTTTTCCTCTGTATCGGTTTACAATGGTTTTGGCCTACGAAATGGTCTCTTCTTCTTTTTGTTCTTAATGGGGTTGGTTTAAAGTGACACCGAAGCAAAACCACAAAATACATGTTTTTTTGTTTGGGGGGGGGTCCCCCTTTGACATGGCTGACAGCATCTTCTTGTGGCTCAGCACCCCCTTTCAATGGCATGGCGGCTGAGGAAATATAACCTCATCACGGAGCATGTCGCGACTGGCATGACAATCCGGCTTACGAACTATCCTCTCAGAAAATGACGCAAACCCTTTGCCGAAGCCCGAAAGAAGGCCACATGCGTGTGTCTTACAACGGAGCCTTGCAAGACTTCATGGTCCCGCCCACGGGGCCCCTGCCAGCGTCATCCAGGGGCTTACGGAAGCCATGCCATCCTGGGCGGACCCCTCGGCCGCCCATGTTCCTTTAAACCACCCCTCAAATAACCCTCGTAGGAAGACACACATGTTTCGCAGAGGGCCTAGAAACGCCGCTTTTTCATTGTTCAGCCAAACGAAAGGAGCTCCGCGCCACCGCTGTTGGAAGCCTTTTCCCATCAACTTTCGGCGCCGCTGCCCCATACCAGGAATCGCCCACCAAAACGACTTGGGGTTTTGGGGCGCTTCAGGCACCCAACATCGCTTTGGGGGCCCCGTGTCTCCTACGAATGGACGAAATCCACTGCGCACCCTTCTTGGATTCCGCGGTTTATCTCGCTCGGGTTTCATCCATTGGTGCAAAATAGATGTTGTCCACCCACGGGCGACTTCCATTCCGGCCCCACCTTCAGCTGGCTCGGAAAGCTGCCCATCTTTCCCGGTAAACGCCAAACCTGTCTGGAAGCGGTGAGTTGCTCTGAAAGGACACCTCTGAAACAATGATGTTCCGGGCACCGTGCTTGTTCCTAGCGCGATTCCACTTCCACGCGTCAACTCATGGGTTTGCCTGCCCCTCATGGCTGGCCGCTTTGAACTTTACAGCTACAGCCGACCGGCGGGGCCAGGGTGCGCGCCAAGGAGTCGGTGGCGCGGCAAACTCACAAGCGCAAAAGCAACGCTTTGTTTTGTGGTGCCCACTTCGGTGATACCACTGGAAGGCCTTCCCAAACTAACTCCACAGTTCAAGGGGATGAGAAACCCTGTCACAACCTCATGTCCACAACAGGGCTCCTTATGTGTCCTGTCTACAATGAGTCTACAACAACGAATAACACAAGGGCCCTTGCACCACCATCCTACAAAGAAACTTCACTTCAAACTGCTCAAAATACACGAGGTGACGTATCCACAATCATGTCCATCATGTCCGTGATTGTGGCAATTCACAATTTCCGCGATACCGATTCCCATCCCCGTGAATCTGTCAAATCAAAAGGGGATTCCTCAAGGGCATCCCAGAAAGAAGTGGCAACCTAAACCAATCGTGCAACGTCAAGCGCAAGGGCCTTATCTGAGAAACTAAGGATGCGAGCAGGGTTGGAGCAAGCTTGTTTTTAGAATTAGCAACCAGAGCAAAAACCAGTGCCCACCCTACATTTTCCCGATTCGACATCTCACCCTACCAGAAGGAAATAAACTCACTGTAAAATAGCCCAAAAGATGTGATGCTTAACAGCACCCAAGGCAAAAAAAATAGAGAGCCCTGTTCCACCCCTTCTGACTTTCGCATCTTTGAGGAGACACGCCCTGCCAACAGAACCGGGCACCTCAAACTCCACCGGCACCCAGCGGCAAGGCGAGGACAGCGGCCCGGAGTTCGCCAGCGCCTCTGAGTCAAGACAATGTTGCAAGCAGGACCCCCACTTTTAGGATTTTTTGCTTGGGTCTGGATTTTTCTCTGGGAATTTGTCCCGTTTTGTTTTGCGAATTTGGTGAGTTGCTGAGTTGTTTGCTTGAAGGTGGATCCGCACAGGTGAGGGGTTGGCCTCATCTAACTGGGAGAGGCAAACCCGCCTTGAAGGCTCTGAAGACGGCGTGCGAGCCAATGGCCTGAGGGTTCTCAGGTCAAAGATTTGACCCAAGCGCCTTTAATATGGGCAGAACATAGCGAACACGGTATCCTCAAAATGGCAAACCCATTGGGGAGATGAGTCTTGGCCATGCTTGAAACACCCTTAACTGAGTGTTTTAGCCGAGGGAAATACCAAAAACAGAAAAGAGGCGTCCCTTTCAAACCCGCAAACGGGTACCAACTCTAAACAAGCCCAGGAGGTTTCCCCAAACCGTCACCCTTCCCAAACCTGTGTTTCGTGCGTGGCCCAAATGGGCATGTGTCAAAGGGATTTGGAGTCCCCTGACTCAGCTTGGTTTTGGTTCAACCAAACCCGAAACGAGTAGGTTCAAAAAGCACACACCCACGTACAAACAACAAATACCAGGAAGGTTGTCTCAACCTCCTGGAAAAACAAAGGCTGCCAGTCGACCCAACGTTTTCTGAGGAGTACAGTTTTCCAGTTGCCTAGTGGCCCGAAAGGGAGCAAAGGTTTTCGTGGGTTCTGTGCCCACCAGGTGGAAAATTTGCAGAGTCCTGCATGAGGCAAAAGGGAATCCCAGAATCCCCCCCCAGTGAAACGCGAAGGCGCCGGTGTGCCGGTGTTTCCTTTGGTTTCCTTTACTGGGACTTTGTTTTTTCGCGCGCCGCGCGCCTCCACGGCCAAGTGGTTCGGGGGCCGGAGTCTGTCAAGCCTCCAGAGCATTTGCTGAAGTCCCCTGGACAAAATAAACACATGTCCAGTAGTGAAAGAGTCCCTTTCAAACCAACAGGGGGAAATAATAATAACAAATATTATTAAGCAAATGGAAGTAACCCTGCTTGGTCGTAGAACACCCTAACATGGCCAAGGGGGATTTTGGGCACTGCTCACATCAGCGGCAATGATACGGAAGTACGCTTTCTAGGGCCTGGTTCAAGCGGTTCAAGGAAACCCAGCCATGGGGGATGGGGGGCTCCCCAGGACACAACCCACATTAACATTGGAGAACCCAAAAATCGCTGGCTCTGCTGTGGGCTGTAACCACAACACAGACGCCAAATTACAAACCATGGCGGCTCATGCGCCACAAGCGACTGAGACTGGCGCCACCACACCAGCTGGCCGTTGCGCCTAGGTGAGACTCATGACGGCTCATTGGAGCGTATGAAGTGTCCATGGGCCCCTTGCTTGCCCACACAGCAATACTCAAGGCTCAAGATTGCCCAGAAGCTGGAAAGGGTGTCAAAAGCCCTTGCTTCCCCTCAAGGACATGAGAAAGCCGGCTTTCGCTGGGAAATTTCACCACGTTGC
>CAUJNA010003501.1:120000-135635 GCA_963377175.1 Effrenium voratum | reverse complement strand
TTTCTAAATGGAGGGTGTACTGTTGGTTTACAAACCAACCCAGTTGAAGCGTACCTTCAAAAGACACATATATGGAAAGGGAAGCCATTTGCACTCCATATGAGACAAACAAAACAACCAAACGCATTGTGTGACGTCTTCGATATATGTTTTGGAAAGCGAACATCCGATGTATAATATTACCTTGCCCATCACGTGGTGCCCTTTGCTTGCCCCTCCACCGGATATTCGTCAACGAAGTATCGAGATGCACTACTGAGTCATTTGCTGACATCTGTCAGCTGCGTAAACTTGGCAGTCAAACCGCCTTCTTTGCGCGTGGGGATGATTCCAAAGGACTTTAGCACAGGGCGTGCTTGAGGGATCATTACAATTCAGTGTTAGTCTCCACAAGAGATCTTCTGCCCAAAAAGACAATGTACAGCGTCTGCCGCCTGATCTTCGCGTCTTCCCGCCACATGTAGGCACTCAGCAACTGAACTGGTGAGCGCGTCGAAAGTGGCACGCCTTTTTCATCCTGCGGTCCTTTGACTCCAGGCTAGCCCTCAACCGAAGCATTGCCATGCTGAATAGCCCAACAGCAAGCGTTCTGCCGCACGTACAGATCTCTGGCTTGATACATCAGGCTGGTAGAGAATTCACCGTGCCTCATGCCCAAAAGGATCCAAAGAGAGACAGTAAGAATGGTGCGAACGCACAGTGAACAACAGGCTCTTGCGGGTCGCAACAGTTGGATGAGGCTGGATTCGAAGAATCCGTTGCAACATGTTCAAAGTTGGTTTCCCATTTATAAAACGGCTGACGAGCGAATTGAGCCAAACACACCAGCTTCGAGTAGGACGATAGAGTCTGTTCCTCCAAGAACACTCCCTGGAAGTCCTTGCTGGGCGTTCGGCCGAAAAACTGCAACCCGGCAGGGCTGCTCTCAGGGGTCAACACTCCGGTGAGGGGTGAAACTAGAGGGTGAGACATGCGAATTCAAATGGAAGGCCTTCAACTGCCGAGCTCTGAGAAAACATATGAACTTCATGAGGAACTGAAAGCTTCATGGAGGCTGGCAATAAATTTGAGGGGATAAATCACAAGACCAGGTAGTTGCTCAAAATAGGCTGTCAATCACCTTCATACCAACCCAGTGACAAGGATCACTGCTTTGCCAGCTTTGTTTCACAGCAAAGCCCGCTCTCTTTGCCTTTCCCGCTGTGCGAACGCCGGGGCTCTGCTTCGATTCGCCACACACAAGGCCAGCGCTCGGCAGAACATGGCATGTGCAGTTTGGCCGTATCTAAAATATCAGTCTCAACGGAGGCAAACAAAAAACTCAAAAAAAAAGCAGGGGCCGAACATGTGTCATTTAAGAAAGCCTGAAAAGCCTGGCTACCCGTTCTCAATAAAGGCCCAGCTGAAGGCGACTCGGAATTCGCATCGTCTCAGCCTCCCTTCAAGGCCTGGCACGGCGAGTCGGCCCGGGCAAATCGGTAAGACTTACCTGAGGCTGGCTAGGGACGCCACACGAGACTGGCTTGGGACGCCAGCATCCCACTTGCATAAGGCATAAGGCCAGAAGGCTTTCATGCTTTGCTTGCCAGCTAGACAAGCATCTCACTTCGCATTGTTGCTAGGCAGTGAGAGCGATGGTGTGCACTCTCCTGGGGCACAACCGGTGGTTCGCCTTCATTTCATCGCGGACGCCCTCCATGTGCTCTAACGTGCCTTTGACGTCCTGCGGAGGAGACACATGAAGCCTGAAGCCCACCTCCGTCTGAAACACTCCCGCAGCCCTACGAGTCGAGGTAGATTTGGTTTCTGCGCACTTGATTCTTGGGGAATTGGCCACTAAGATCTGGCTACATGGCCATCGCAGCTCCCAACCCCGCCCAAAGCGGGCGCAAGCGCTGAGATTCTCGACATCTGTCTGCCACTCCAACGACAAGGCGACAACTCAACCGACTGACCCGGGCAGTGCTTTCCTCCACTAGCTTTGCCACTTCCTCCTGCTGCGCAGCTTTGCAGTACCTTGCGGGAAGGGTCTGATAAATTGTGTCACAACAGTAGGCAGGACGGACTCATGAAGACAACAAACGATGTAAACATAATATTCGTGCAAAACCGCATTGCCGTTTCTCTTTGTTGCTCTACATTGCAAGTGACCGGAACATCTAATGATTCTCCTCATCTTGTCTGATTGCCTGCACATGTTCGCACTTGCTGGCTGCCTAGCCGGTGGGGCTCGCCAACCGTCTCCTCTCCAGGGTTAACAGCTTCGTCGGCGCTTGCCCAATTCGGTGCGTGGTAAAAGGCTGCTGGATTCAGATAATGTACCGGCTGTTGGATGATGTAAGGCTGGCTTCCAGCCAACTGGCCTCAGGGTTGAGCCATGGCCCATCTCTTTTCTCTGGAAACTACGGTGCTCCGCCCGTTGAAGGTGCAGCTTCCGCGTCTGTTTGTGTCACGAACCCTTCCCCCGTACAATGATGTACTCGTCGGTCCAGCTCCGGACGCTATCTTAGGGTGCTCCGGGAACAGACGCAGCCTATCTGGTGGACAGGACCCTGTAACAACTAACAAATACGTTTCTGCGGGTGAAAGTCTCTGTCATTCACAAGTGTGAAGCGCGACTGAGCTTGAAGCAAGAACTGATGAAGTGCCTGGACTTGAGAATATAGAACGCATGGCCCTGCCCACAAAACAAGGGATGCCAAGCTCGGCAAATTCAGGCGGATAGCAAATCATGCCAATGACCTAGACATGATACCAATCAAGCATCGAACTAGCACATCACACATGTGCCACTTACCGCCTGCGTCCGTGATCCACCTAGGGGCGCACCACAGGTGGTAGCCTTGTGGTGCATTAGATCCCTTCGCCTCGATGCGGCGCTCGAGCAGAGTTTCAGAAAGTCCACGCCTCCCCTGTACCCTGGTACATGTGGCTGTCCTTGAAAACACAAAAAGAGCAAAAGAGGGGGTGGTTGCTTGTGCTAGTTCCGCGAATGGATTCTATCGAAGTTCAAAGTGCTGGGCCAAAATATCAAATCTCCTGCTAGAACTTTGCAGATGAAAGCTGAAAGGTCAGGCGACTAATTGCAAATCGCATGTAGCTGCAAACACTCTTTGACTCGACCTTTGCCAGGGTGCACACACAAATACACACCAAGCACCCCTTGGCAGAGAAAGTAAGTTTGTTGAACAATCATGGTGATCTGTGGTTACTCAACAGCAAGGGCAAGCAAGGGGTAAGACCCCGCTTGGAACCGTCCAAGCGGTGCCGCATCTAAGGCAGCTGCCCAAGGCTCTTGGCTTTGGTAGGCACCCAGCATGATCAGCGCCTGCCGGGGGCAAAAACAAACGATGATGGTGGTGCTGCTGCTGCTGCTGCTGCTGCTGCTGCTGCTGCTGCTGTTGTGATGCATAACATCTTTGCCAAAACAGCCAACTATGCCCGCAACACTGCCAAAGTGCTTGCCCTTTCAGGCCAAATCTATTTCCAGTAGTAATAAATTTGAGAACCGTGGGCGGGGAGTTGAACTAATCTGTGTCCCATCAAGCCCACAGCCAATGGCAGCTGATAACACCCTGCCTGGCACACGAAGAAGACGAGGCTAGCACCCGGGATATTCCTGAGGTGAATCCCGGTGGGGGGTCATGCCCGTTCGTTCGCGAACTGTCCTAAGACCAACGCGCTCGCCACACGACTGCAACGAACCACAAGGGGCAAGCAGGATTTCTTGAACCAAAGCATTGGCCCACGGCGGGGCTTCATCGTTATGAAAACCTTCGCATGCGCAGGTTTTGCTTATGGCAATTGAGCTCATGCTTCCGGTCAATGAAGCAGGGCTGGAATACCCTGATATCTAAGTATGGAATCAGCGCCTGATGATGTCACACGACACATCACAAGTGTCGGAGTTGCCAAAACCGCCGACTGGAACATGTTCAACCTATATGATGATTGAAGACTACTGTTTTGGGGGCTTCCCTTCAAAGAGGGCCATAGTCCGATTGTTTGCTCTTCGCTGGAGCGATTTCAAGGACTCCCTGGCCTGAATCGAGCGTTACTCGCATTTGCGATGCGCCTCTCCCAGAGCAAAGGCCCTCCTAGGCCATCTCTCCCCGTTCAATGCATGGTACAGGTGTGGCAAGGAGCAGCTCCAGCAAGTCCATGGAGCATATAAGAACCATGGAAGGCAGTGGCATTGAGGCTAGGCTGTGAGAAAGGCGCGCATATCCAGGCACGGAAGAAGCCATGTGACAGAAGAGACCACAGCAATGACAGAAAGGCGAGCTATAGGTGGCAGATTCACACTTCATTGGACTTGGTTACAAGCAACATTTACGCATGTGGGTGTCTTTTGATAGGGGAACCCTGAAGTTGGTTGGATTCCCTTTGCTTTCCTTTAACGCAACCGCAAATCAGGTACTGTCAGAAAACAAACGCCACGACTGTGTGGTGTTCAAACAAGCCCTGTGTAAAAGTGTCAGAGGTGGCAGCTGCAAAATAAATAATCATTGGCACAAATTCAAATTGCTCTGCTGGACACAGTCGCCATGCAGCACGTTGCCAGGTAGCTAGAGTTGCACTCCCAGGCAATGGTAGAGAAAATGTATGCCCGGCATGCATGACAAATGCTCCCTGATGACGGGAATGGGCGTCATTAGAAGAATCAACTGCATCGCTGGCAAGCAAGATCTTAATGCTCCTTGCAAAATGTCAAATGTTGCATCTAACGACTCCTGTGCAAAAAAAAAAAGGCTGCCAAACTGCTAAGCGGTTGCAAGAGCATCTCAAGTCATGATCTTGTAGCCAAGCATCGTTTGATGATAGATCATCCCGTAGATCCTCAGCATGCCATGGTTTGGTCCGTTTACTGCGTCATGCGAAAGCAAACACAATGACTGACTTGCGTGCGTAGTTGCCAGCACAATAGGCCATTTCAGTTTCTGTGCGTCTAACTACGCACCGATGAATTTGAAATTCCCAGGATGCACGGACCAGGACTCTCGGCGCTGAGAAAATCGCCCGGAAGAAATTCCAGCGGCCACGGATCAAGCTCCCTCATCTGTCTGAAAGGCGCGTCCAAGTCTTGGCCCAGGCGCTGAAGACCCAGGGCCAGAGACCCAGCGAAAGCCATCAAGTAGAGGCCTGCGAAAATCAGGATCGATTGTGATACTGACATTCTGACATTGGAATTTGGTGAGTTGCCCCACTTCCGAATTCCAATTTGGTGAGTGTTACCCATGTCATCCCCTTTGTTGCATTGGATGGCAGTGTATATTGCCACTTGCTCGTGAGTCTGGTGGCCCTAAATGTTGCAAGGAGGGAAGCATCCAACCGCTGCGAATTCCAATGGTTTGTGGCCTACTCGCAAATAAGGGCATGCGTATCTTCCCAGGTGTCAAACTCGGAGCCGTGCACCTGCCTTGAGCACCGGTCATTAAATTACCTCAGCACAGCTGGAAGACCAAGCAAGGCATTTCGAAGACAAACATAAGGCAAACTCCAGGCATTTGTGTTTTCGTCAATGCCCGTGTCCAATCTCAGCAACCTCCACTTCGACAACCTCTACCACCATGGATGGTCAGCGGCCGTCAGGGTTGTCAACCCCCTCCCGGGGACCGTTCAGCCAGGAGAGCAACTTTGGCAGAAAAGCTGACTCGCCTGAATGGCCCTTCGCTCACCAAAAACGAAGTGTCCAAGAAATGTACTGTTTTCTCTTCTCAAGAAGGGTCGTGCACCATGCACTAGTTGCAAGCAAGGCAAACAAAAAAAAGAACCAGCTCCAGGGCAAAAAGCTTGCCCGAACTCCACCCCGTGGTGCCGCATCAAGTGACCCTATCAACTTGCACAGGTCAAGTCATGTACTTGCAGTGCCCACCCAAAACCCTTCACGCGGGACACGACTATCTGCGAACAAGCTGCATGGCAGCACACGGCAGCGCAGAAGGTACTGGTAGCCTGTGAGGCACTTGAGTCAAGCCCACAGCGGATCGCTCAGTGGGCTGTGACTCAGAATCAGGTGTCCCCCCAAAGAGCTGCATTGTGAGTGTCAAATAGGTACGACGAAACTAGAACCAGGATGAATGAAACCATTTCAAGACGGGCCTGGATTCTCCTTCACTGGGGGCGGGGGGGGGAGGGGGTGTGGTCTTCCTCCCAGCAGTGAAATCGGTGGAGAACCTTTGTGCAGCGTGCTTCAGTGACGGTTAAAACCTGCGCATAAGTTGTCCAACCCTGGCCGGCTGATTGCTCCAAAGCGCGAGTTTTCTCAGCTGGCTTTGAGGCTGCGGCAGGAGCCCGCACGGTACATTTTGAAGGTGTTCTCCGCGCGCTCCTTCTCCTGAAGCCGTGTGAAACCCCGTGCATGAGAAGGAACAGGATGTGTGTGTGTGTGTATATTATATATATATATATATATGCATGCATTCATGCACGCATGCATGCATGCATGCATGTATGTATGTATGTATGTGTGTATATATATATACATACCGAAGATATACATATATTATGTTATGTGCACACACACACACACATGGACGGGGCCCCCTTTGGATAGTTTCAACGGCAAAATGAAGGCGAACCTCGCATGTGCATGCCAGAGGTTGCCTTGACGCAACGGAGGCAAGTCACTGGCCTTGACGTAAAGCTCGCCCATCACGCCGATGAAAATATTGAGGATGAAGACCTCGCAGTCACGAGCTCAAGAACCGAATGACGGAGTCAAGTTAGCTGTCAGTTCTTGTAGGCTCACTGTGAGCGTGGCTGCATGATGAATGTAGCGCATTGCAGCACGACTGACTCAGCGTAGTCTCAAAAGCTTGTACACCCGCACTGCTGAAATTGAGGTCCCTAGATATACACCTGAGTCCATTGTTTCGCATATGTGTGAGCGCTAGGACGAACTCTCCAGATATGAAACCGTTGTAGCAATGGGAATCAATGTGAATGTCCTCCACACCTTTACGTCAAACACGTGGCTCAATAGCCTTGATGAGTAAGCCAACACCAAATCTGTGCTCTCCTCGACCCAGATTCTGCTGGCAGACGTTGGAGCGACTTTCGATGAAGAATGTATTGCTCTCTCAAGCACAGCATACGTTGTAGGGCGCCAAACAACTCGATCGGCTCATGGCAAAAGGCGCAAAAGCAGCAGCAGCAGCTAACAAGTACTCGCAACTCGCTTGTGTATTCAATCGCACCAACATTGTGAAGGTTTTGCCGGGATCCTCACAAAACGCTCAGAATACCCACCAGCCAACCAAAGCCAATCCAAAGCCACGTTCGGACAACCCTCGGCAAGCTTCGGTCTGCGGCATGGAGAAGTTCTGAACCCACATCGCCATGGGTCAAAACCACGTACCCCCAAGTGAACATCCCAATCACTAAAATCATTGGTTTTGGCCCACATGTGAGCGCCCGGCCGTGAAGAATGAGACTGCCCCGAGGCAAAGGATGAGCTTCACCTGGTTCTTGGACCTCGGCAAGTGGGAATCAGGACGATGAACCATGGGTGGGGTCTGCCTTGGCCCATCTCGGCGTTCCCCAAAAGTGCTGTTCTTACCGCTTCTCGGACTGAAGGGGATTGCTGTTGTTTTGGGGGCAATGCCTCCGGTTGGGGATTGGGACGTTGACGCTCTCATCTCCTCTTTCTGCGTCTGCCGTTGTGAAAGGGCTACCGCGCTGTATCAGTTTTGTTTACGACTGCCAGCGCAGATCTTCTGAAAGATGGCTGTGCCTCTACTGGAGAGTGTGGTGTCATTCCAGAGCCATCGCTCTCTTGCAAAGCCACTTTCCCGCAATGTCCCCCCACGGCCTGAAACGGATAGCCATAGACTTGAGAATCTTCGCCAGATCTGGAAAAAAAGCCAAAAAAACAAGCAGCGAGGCAAGCCTCAGCTGAGTCCTCGACTGCGACTCGCTGATGTCCGGTGGAAGGGCCGCCGTCATCAGCGTCGCAAAGGTCTCAAAGACGACGTCCATGACACGGGGCACCTGGAGAAAGACTCATGTTTTGTGCATGTGTTGGGCACACCCGCCAAAGCCCACCTTCCAAGAGAATCAGCTTGTGACTTTTGAGCCCTTGCCCGAACCTCCCATTTCAGCATTTGGCTGCCCATCTGCAAAAGAAACGATTGAGTCACTGCTGCATCATGAAGCCTTTGGGAATTGAAGATTATCGATGCTCGGTTTGATTGCATTCTTGCTTGGTTGCTTGTTGGCTGCTTGGGAGCTTGCGTGCTTGCTTGCTTGCTTGTTTGATTGTTTGATAGTGGTTGCTTACTTGTTTGTGGTTGCTTGCTTGTTTGTGTTTGTTTGCTGGCTTGTCTGTTTGTTTGGCTGGCTGGCTGGTTGGCTAGTTGGTTGTGTGTCTGTGTGTCTGTGTGTCAGCGTGTGTTTGCATGTGTCCGTGTATGTCTGTGTGTGTGTTTCTGTGTGTGTGTGTGTGTCTGTGCGTGTGTCTCTGTGCGTGTGTGTCTGGTTGTGTGTCTGGTTGTGTGTCTGTGTGTGTGTGTCTGCGTGTGTCTGTGTGTGTGTGTGTGCGTGTCTGTGCGTGTGTCTCTGTGCGTGTGTGTCTGGTTGTGTGTCTGTGTGTGTGTGTGTGCGTGTCTGCGTGTGTCTGTGTGTCTGTGTGTGTGTCTGTATGTGTGTGTGTGTGTGTCTGTGTGTGTGTGTCTGTGTCTGTGTGTGTGTGTGCCTGTGTGTGTGTGTGTGTCTCTGTGTGTGTGTCTGTGTGCGTGTGTGTGTGTGTCTGTATGTGTGTGTGTGTGTCTTTTGTTATGTCTGTGTGTGTGCGTGTCTGTGTGTGTGTGTCTATGTGTGTGTGCCTGGGTGTCTGCGTGTCTGCGTCTCTGCGTGTCTGCGTGGTGCCTGCGTGTCTGCATGTCCGCGTGTCTGCGTGTCTGCGTGTCTACGTGTCTGCGTGTCTACGTGTCTACGTGTCTGCGAGTCTGCGCGTCTGGGAGTCTGGGTGTCTGCGTGTCGGCCTGTCGCTGTCTGTGTGGGTGTGTGTTCGCGTCATGTGTGTCATGCGTGTGTGTGTGTGTCATGTGTGTCTGTGTGTCTGTATGTCTGTGTGTGTGTGTGTGTGTGTCTGTGTGTCTGTTTTATTTGTTCGTGTGTATCTTGTTTTTCGTTTTTGTCGTTGATTCTTTATCTATTTGTGTGCTTGTTAGTTTCTTTGTTTGTTTCTTTGTTTGTTCTTCTCTTTGCTTGTTTCTTGGTTTGTTTCTTTGTTTCTTTGGCCTGCCTTTGTTTCCTACTTCTTTGTTTGTTTCTTTCGTTGTTTCTTTGTTTGTTTCTTTGCTTGTGTCTTTGTTTCTTTCTTTTTGCTTCTTTGTTTTTTCTTTGTTTCTTTCTTTGTTTCTTTGATTGTTTCTTTGATTGCTTGTTTGTTTGTTTCTTTGATTGTTTCTTCGTCTGTTTGCATTCTGTTTGCTTGTTTGATTCTTTCTTTGTTTGTTTCATCGATCGATCGATCGATCGATCGATCGATCGATCAATCAATCAATCAATCAATCAATCAATCAATCAATCAATCAATCAATCGATCGATCGATCGATCGATCGATCGATCGATTGATTGATTGATTGAAGGATTGAAGGATTGAATGCTGGCTGGCTTGCTTGCTTGCCTGCCTGCTTGCCTGCGTGCTTGCTTGCTTGCTCACTTGCTTATTTGTGTGTGTGTGTTGTTGGTTTGTCGGTTTTTTGGGTTGGCACTTTTGTCGCTCCACGATAGAGTCTTCAAAAGGCAGAGTCCTGAGGATCTTGAATGTCGCAAAGCGCATGCCACAGCGCTTGACAGTGCGTGAACAAGCTTTATGGCAGTTGTCTGTCGGCTTTGATATGTGCCTCACCTCGTGTGGTTGGCCCTTTAAAGTGATCTGTGTGCACAGTATGCTTCACATTTGCGAAGACGAACGTCTTGACTGACTGCCTCCGAGATGACAGGCAAAACCAGCATTGGGCATTGCCCAAAAGTTGAGTATTCTGTGTCAAGGTCTGTTGGATATCGTTGTGAACAAGTTGACTGGTACATCCATAGCTCCAAGATGCAAATACCGATACCTAAGAAATACCATCTAACAATCTGAATGACTATGATGCAGCCCAGACAAGCCAAGGCAGAACCAACAAAAAGCAATAGTTAACTCCGCTCATAAACTGACACGCACTAAGCTTGGATCAAGACCGGCACTATCCGAAATGCAAAGAATGAATCAAGCTTCAACACCAGCACACAGGTAGGCATGGCCCAGAGCTATTGATTTTATGGAGAGGTGCGCGGTATCTGCCTCTCTCTGCTCAGACCATCTTCCCTTCGTGTCCTTGCTTTATACATTATCTTGATTGAATCGTGCTTGTGGTCTTCCTAGTGAGATGCCACACCGAAAGCCGCTTTCCAGTTCCTGGGAGGCTTGTAGAAGAACTTCAGAGGTTTTGAATTCCGATTGTGGGCGTGACCGAGGGTTCGGCCGGACCGCCTGCAATTTGCAGGAGCCTTGGATCACCAGAGCTCAAGCGAGATGTCAAGCACGAGAAGCGCCGGAGCTGAAGATTTGTCACTTGCCCTCTGGATCTCATTTTGTACCGGAAGCGGGAACAGGCTCAGTGTGTCATCCATAGCGATTGTCAACCCACCCAACAGCTTTGTGCCTGAAAGCTGGATTTGAGTTGGGTTGCAGGTCACGAATGGGGTTCTGTGGACTGAGATTGCAAACAAGATTGCCAAGTGTATCTGCGAGCATCCAGGAGCATTCCCGTGCCTGTTCAGGAGGCCAAACATGCATCAGATGATTATGTTGATGCACCAGCCAGACACCAATGACAGTATGTGCCTGGAGCAATCCCCGCTTACTGCTCGGGCAGCTCAACATAGGCACCTACGATACGCAGACGCTGCGCGACAATGGCGGCGAGCAGAGCAAGGGCACAGGCCATTGAGGAACAGTTTCATGCCGGGGGATTTGTGTGTGTGGGTGTGTCGGACTTCAAGAAACTACAAGCAAGGCAACAGGCGACAGCAGCACATGCAGGCACCCTGTTTTCGCATTGGCAGCTGATGAGACTGGCCAAAGGCGGCTGTGAGCTTGCAAGTCCTGGCCTTCCGCCGGCCGCTACGAACACAATGCATGCTCGTTGTTGCCCACATAGTGGGGCAAAGGAGAAAGTTCGGGCGTAATTCTGGGCGTGTGCCTCTGGCCAATCGATTGAGAATGCCAAGGTCGGAGCTGAAACCGGTGAAGAGAGACTGCGCCTTTCTTTCTGACAGGTTGCCTTGCAGAGAACCGCATTGAGCTTGAGAAATACATCAGAAGAACCGGGTGATTTCTTTAAGTAGTTCCAGGCTGCCCCTGAGGATGACAGAGGCACATGGCACAAGAAAGGTATCTGGCATCGTCTCGCCTACATCGGGCTGCCAAAGGCACGGTTTCGGGAAGACATCATCTCTGGCATTGCCCATGAGGTTGACACAATCAAGCAGCATCTCGACGACAGGCCTGTGTTTGGCAAGGTGATGTTCCAAGCACGGGAGTATCACCTTGGCAAGAGCCGGCAAGAACGGTAAGTTGTGACCGGCGCGCTATGAATTCGGAGGCAGAGATGCAATGAGCTCATGTGCGAGGTGAGACAAGCAAGAGTGCCCAAACATGCTGAGATTGATGTAGCCGCTTCAGCACTTGGAACTTTGCGTGCCCAGAAAGCTAGCAAGGCTTGCTGCAAGGCTCTCAGATAAGCCAGCGCGAATCTGACAGCCTTCAGGAAAGACTGCTCTGTCTGATTCGGAGGTGTGTGCAGTTGCTGTGGCAGCCGAAAATGCAGTCGCGGCAGTTTCTCCAGCCGTGACAAAGCCGGCGGCTCCATGCAGCGAAGCTGGCGCGAGATGCTTAGATAGTGGTGAGTCGTGGTGTATCGCCTGAGCCTGTCATTTCAGGTGCATATCTGCCAGCTCGGGTGTCCATCATACTTGAAAGGCTCATGCAGCCCATTTAAGGACAAGAATCCCAGGAACCGAAAAGACAGAACCCGCACAGAAACTTGTTATTAGTCGACTAGACAAACTGCATATTCAGACTAATCACAAATGCTAAACCCACAAAACTGATCGCCAAAAGTCTCTCCTTCCCATCAAAGCTGTGGCCCCCGACTGCCGCGCCGCCGTCCACAAGGTAAAACCTGAGCACTCGCCGCTGCTAAATGAGAACTGCCTGCTGGCCTCACGCGGCACAGCTCCGATCCCGGCACTTCATCAATTGCTCGTGTCAAACGGCAAGCTCGCGAGGCAAAGTTTACACAGCTCCCGTTTCACATCGGGCATGGTTCACTGATATGCTGATCTCTCGTTCAGTTGGCCTGCAGAGCTTGAGTAGTGGCTCCGGGGTGTCGTCTGCTCATGCAGTGGGATTCTCAACAGCCCCTGACTATACTGTCCTGCTGTCTCGGCCAGTTGGGCTGCTCGATGTTTGCTTTTGAAGCTCCCGGAATCACACCCTAACCGAAATCTCATAAGATCCAGCTGTGCCTCTCGCCTCATGGTGCTGGGGCCATCTGGAGCCCGGAATCTACGTCTTCGGCCGAGGGCCCGAGCTTCGGACACCGATGGCCACCCGTCTGAGACCGCGGCGCGTGCGTGAAGGCGCAGAAGGCCACCAAGGTGACCACCAGCGCCGGAAGGAGGCCCATCGCCATTTTCCTCCGGGGCCGGGAGTTGTTGGTCAAAACTTGGCTGTGGGTCAAAGATAGGCTAACCCCAAAATGGAACCTTGGCACATGGAAACGAAGACTCAAACTTAAGGTCCCCTGGTGGTCTAATTTTGACCCACACCCATTTGGGGCGAATCCTTACCCAGACTAAACCGCCCAGGTGACCTCCGAGCTGACCTCCGTGCATCAGGTCTCAGCCTCTGAAGCCATGCAACTGAAGAGCTCGGGGCGGAGGCTAGGAACACATGGGTCGTCAACACGAGCTGCAAGCAGGCGAACCCAAGGCCACGCGCTCTGCGAGTTTTCCTTGGAACCACACGAGTAAATAAGTCCCCAGACCATGTCGAAACAAACTGCTAGTGACATGTGCCTCATCTTCATAGAGAGCAACGCTGCTAACTGGAGCAAACATAAGTCTTCAACTTACAACTACAACTTTCCATGCCACCAATGCATTCTTTCATGAACCAAAGTCACCAAAGTACGACTGTTCGGTTAGCCAGCAAATCTTGAAGGCCCTCCGTTGGTTTGCAGACAAGGGAAATCAAAATCAGCCAAACGCGTGCAAGAACAACCAAAACGTGACAGCTCATCAGCCGAGATCATTTTGTTTCTACCCTTGAAAGACAGGTTCTACTGGAACAATGGAAGCCTTAAAAAGCGCGACAAAAGGATTCCCCAAAGTCAGCTGCTGAGAGTTGCGTGATTTTCATTGAAAGGCCCTGGCAGCCAAAAGACCAAGTTAAAGGATGCAACCCGAACAAACCCGTGCAACGGTTATCCTGCGTTAAGACCGGGGGAAGTTGTAGCGGATTTCAATTCTGAAAGGAAGGACGGTCTCACGGTACAGACCGCCACGTCCTGATGGGAAGGATTTCTAGACCGACGTACTCCGCTGAGGTGAAGCAGTCTAAGAGCCTGGCACAGGTGCGCAACCGTACCGTGTGCACCGTCCATGCGAGCCGTGGCTGTGGTTGTGGAAATTGACCCTGGCGGTGAAACCAACCTGGGTCATCCCTATGACTACTTTGGCCTTGCAAAGGGGATCCCTTGGCATCACAGTAGTATTGGTCCTAAAGCCAAGATTCCCGCAGCCATGGCCCGTGAGAGGACGCAAACAGCTAAACCCAAGACCTTTTGGCCAGGTGACTGCACTGAAAGGCTCGAGCCTCCTAAAGCCTACAAAGCCCCCACTTGACCAGGCGGAGAGGGCTTGGCGGAAGTATCCGGCCCCCATGTCAAACCAGCATGCCACTCCCTTTTCCAGATTCAGCCCTTGCAATTACTTGCAGTATTCTCACAAACAGCCTTCTTTGATCTGCTTCAATCACTGTTTGTTCTTTTTGTCCTAGCGATGTTACCTGCCCCTGTTGCATGGACCAACTCCTGAGCCTACGGGTTGCTTCAACTGCAAGCCATCGCTTCCCATGAACCACAAAGGGCAGGTTCGGAGATGCTGGTCATGGTGCTTTCCTGCCACCAGCAAGCATGACAATGGACGTGATCATAGCGTGGTACTAGTAGCAGCACAGGCGGAGTCAGGCTGACGATTGATTTGAGGTTGGGATTGATGTGAAGAGTTGGCAGTGATATGGGGCTTGTTGAGGCTTGGGTTTCTGCTGGTGTAGGGCTTTGTTGTAGTGCTCGAGATATCGGAATAGAACTGGCCATCGAAATAGCCGTAGCGGGAGCGGTGCGCATCTGTGCTAGGGTCCGTCGGGGGTGGGTGGGAGCTGCCCGATGACTAGCCATAAAAACTCCCCAGTGCTGAACAATGTTGTGTGCACATTTGGGAGGGGACATCATGCATTTCTTAAATTCACTGGTCGATTCTGGAACCCAGCCACTAAGGCTGGCTTTAAACATGAACTGCCTGTGGCTTGAACTGGGGTGACAAAGCAGCCCTCATTTGGCTGGTGTCGCTTCGAGTGCAGGCAGAAAGGATCCCAAGACTCTACGCTCCAGATGTGTAAGTTGTTCTGGAGTTGGCCTCGACGCGGATTGATTGAACATGTGGTGAAACCCATCCGACCCCGCAAGGGCTCTTCCCCACGATGTGCACAGGCCTGCCCCAGTACAGGAAGACCGCCAGGACTAGCACCTCAGGCACGGAGCAGAGCCGACTTTGAATCCGACCTTCGTGGCTCAGAGCATGTTTCAAGAAAACGATGTTCAGCTTGTTACCTAGTAGCTGAAATATTAATCAAGGCTGAAAATTGATACATCCGCCTCGCTCCCTCAAGGCTATAGCCCAATAGGCGTACTGGTAGGTGGGAAGAACCAGTGAATAGGTTCGTCAACTCCTTCAAGAATGCCTTTTGTTCCATGGCCATGCCATGGAGGCGAGAACGCAAGTGACTTAGTTTTATTTGCTTGCTCATGCACCGATCGCATATTCTGTTCCGGTTGGTCAAAGACATAGGCGATTCACAGCCGAGAACCCCCTATTTGTGCCAACCACTCCGTCAGACGTTTGAAAGGGGGAGAGACCCCCCCCCCCCCCCCCCCCCCCCCCCCCCTGAAAGGGGGAGATAGACACGAAAAGGTGTAGAAACGAGCATCACGTCGCATCGAATCACACGCGGCACCATTGGATGCATCCCGGCAGATTGCACAACCTAAGGCTGTGGCAACCAAGTTGTTGGGATTGAAGAAGAGAAACCTCAGTCGACGCAATTGGGCGGTCATCCGAGCCAAAGATCGCATGCTCGTCGGGCGCTGGCGATGAAATTGAATCCAAATGCCCTTCTCTGTGCTCATAGGTCCCGGCATTGGCAGGCACGAAAAGATCATGTCCAGCCTCAGATGCCATGGCCCTTCCGTGACCATCTTGAGACTAAGCCGATGCTAGACACAAGCCAAGCTAAGGCAAAGTGGCAAGGGGGTGCACCAGATTCTGACTTGACTAGCCGCCAACAGAAACTAACTTC
>CAUJNA010003501.1:107500-115000 GCA_963377175.1 Effrenium voratum | reverse complement strand
CTCTCGCAGATCCCGTTCCCGCCACAGACAGCACCGACACTCCCACTCCCACACCAGCCACCATCGCAGGCACAACAAGTCGCACCGACGACACGACACCCGACGATCCCGCAGCTACAGCAGGTCACGTTCCCTTTCCCGACACTTCCACCACTCCCGACGTGCACACCACTCCACTGTCTCCCTCCGCTCCCGCTCCCCCCGACACAGGTCCCACCATCGACACTCCCCTGCACCCAGAGCCACGACTTCGCACCGACCCACTCACACTACTCATGATTCCATTCCACCTCCTGGCGCACTTCCGGGAAGGATTCCAACAAGTCTCAATGGTCCTCCTCACACTGGCGGAACCAATCGTGGGGATACCCACCACAGAACAAAAACCGCTGGGACATGCACCACCATGGCGCCAGCCACACCGGCCACCGAAACAACCAGGGCAAACGACCGTCCTGGTCACTGCAGCACCATGGGCAGCAACCCCACCCCACTTCCCGCACCGGCCACCACAACACTAGCTTGCCCCCTCACCCAGCACCTGCGGCGGCCTTCACTTCCACTCCCCCTCCCCCTCCCCGACCCACGCCGGCTACTCCTCACCCTCCCCAACCCCCCTTCGACAACACCGGTGATTTGGACCCCCCTCCATCGGAGGCGGACATCAATGCCACCACCACTTCCGACAACCGGTGGCTTGATCTATGGAGAAACGTCATGGACACGGCCAAGACTGACCCGCTGCGAGTTCCACGCCTAGGGAGTTGGGGGAGCTGGACCCGCTTCCAGCCTTGGACATCTCCAGGGTGGAACAGACTAAGGCCATTTTGATGGACCTGGACCCTGCTTTGCCACCTTCACATGCCGATCTCCTCGCGGAATGCTGGGAACTGCGAACCATGGACACGGATGATCCCATACCGTTCGATCCCAGCTTCTACCACCTCTTGGGACGGGAATCACACGGCATGGTGTTCGCAACCACTTGGTTTCCCCGACCTCATCCTTGGCCAGTTGCTGGCGGAGACCCGGAAGCTGGATCCGGCACGGCCTCCCATCACGCTGTCATGTATGTGCACGGCACCACCCCGGATCGAGTGCGCCGCATGTGCCATGAGAACATGATCCGACCCGCTGCTTGGAGGCCCGAGAACCATGACTACCCGAGCTTTGGATGCTACGCTCAGGCCACCCCCACGGCATGCACGCCCGACACGCTCGGCCAGCTCTTGCAGAACTTTACAATCGGAAAGTCTCAACTCGGCGCCATCGCTTTTGGGGAACTACGCTCCATCAATCAGCACAAAATCCTCGAATCCGGGGGAAGCCACGAGGATCAACACAACGTGCGGCGCCACTTCGCATGCCGCCGAGGCAAAAAGTGGTGCCTTCACTCCAAGTTTGCGATGCTGAGAGGCATCGCGCTGCAGCGCCCGGCTTAGCGGGGCGCAACTGTACCATCTTCCACCCAACCAGGAAAAGAATTGGTGCACTGTTTGATCGCCTTTTTTCTTTGCTTTGCTGTTCTGCCTTTCCGCGACCGTTCTCTCACCTTGTGACCTTACCCGCTTGATTCCGCTCACCAGCTTGTGGTTCGAACATTTCCTTTTCCCCCGTGTTTTCTCATGGCTTTCCAACCCCCTCGAGGTTTGGTTACGGCGCTCCAAAGGCAAAACTTACCACCGCAGCCTTCGCCCACGGCATCCCATCATCATGGCATCGTGTACGGCAACAACATGGCCGGGAACCCGTGCGGGGCCCTGTCCGGGCCTTCCTACGGATGCTCTTCCACGGCATCGGCACCGCCAGCTACACATCCGACTCCCTGTCAGACCTACGGCCAACCTATTCCCCGTTACCCACCACACCCCGGCCCTCGTCCACCCTCCTTTGGCGGCTCTCTCCCCCCCCCTCCCGGCGGCAACCCCTTTCCCCCCCCTCCCCCCGTCCATCTCAGGCCTCCCTCCTGGACTTCGGCATAAAGCGACCACGGTTGACTACACCTGACACATCACCGCAGGACGGATCCCCCGCTCTACCCCTGCCCACTCGCATTGCAGACGACTCCCAACCCCCCCCGGCTCCCCCCACCCACGGCGGCAACCCTCCAGCCCCCTCCACCCACGGCGGCACCCCGACCCCTCCCCCCCTCCCCTCCCCACCCACTTGGAAGGAGCCCCGCGACTTGCTCCAACCACCTCCCCACGTTTGCCAATGGCTCACCAGCAACTTCCCACCCGACATTTCCGACACCAAAGTCCAGCGATGGATCACCTCTCAGAAAACCAGCAAAGAGAGCAAGCATGTCCTAAAAAGCTGGTCCAACGACTGCGCAAAATGGGCAACCACACTGGACTCCGACACCAGAGCCCAACTCGAACGAGCCGCTGTGCTATGGGGCATCCCGGTGCGAACCCTATCAAAACTGGGGTCATCGGCCTTGGGCCGCATCCTGGCCGCTGCGAGTCACTTCTACCAGTGACTCTCAACAGCACACCGACAACGACGCACAGCCAGGCAGCACAAATTTTGGCAACACCACTGCTGCCAACTTCTCACTGTCCTCCGTTTCACTCTTCGGTTCTTCCCAACCGATGACGTCACCGCACGTCATTCTTGCTCCTGGCTACTCGCACAGCTTCAGCTACTTGACGTCTGCCATCTCTCCTGTGGCAGACTGAAAGCCCTGCTTACTCGACTTGGCCTGGACAACCCTGCTTCCGATTTCTCTTCTCAGCTTGTCCCTTCAGCGGTTTATCTGAGATTCACCAGCCATCCAAAGTGGCAGGCCTTTTTCTACCTCGGAGCCACTCGCGCCTCCCTCATGGCACGGGGCCGCAGCCAACTTCGCAAACTACTCCAAGTTCAGCGACATCATCTGGTCAATGCCGAACTGGCAGTCCGGTGGTGGGCACATTTCGACTTTTTCCACCACTACACCTCGGTGCCCATTCACACTGTCGTTCCGGCAACGGACCTATTTGCCACTGAACAGTTCTACATCCAGGAACTGCAACCGTCTCTCAATTTTGGCTTCATCGAGAAACATTTCCGGCCACGCACGGGCTTCATACGCCAATTGGACTTCTCCCAATCCCGGCACATGGGCTTCGCCACCATCTGGCGAAAACGCCGCCGACTACGACTACCCATCGCCCTACAACAGGCCTTCCTGGCCAAACGCGTGGACAACCGCCTGGATTTGTAGCGATTTTTGGGCGATCTTGGCAGCAACACTCTACGACGATTTGATGCCATCCGTTACATACGGACCAGAGACTTCCCACCCGCCGCTCTCTATGTCCTTCATCGCATAGCCACACACCTGCCTGAACCACACCACCAGGCATGCCTTTCCGCCATTCGATCCAGTTTACAATTCCGGGGCCTCATTCCACCTGGCCCCTCGAGACCGATGCTTGCACCCTTCCTCGCCTGGCGACTACTGCTAACCTGGTACCGACAACGACAACCACACTCCTCTACCACACACCTCACAGTGGACACACTTGACACCTCTGCCATCACCCGCGTCTACAACGGACGCCGTCGCCGACACAAACCCACACAACGCACCCTGTGGCTCGACGACATCCCCGAGATCATTCAGGCCACCCTTGACATGCAGATCTTCTCTGTCGGCCTTCGTTCATTCAGGCAAACACGTGGGGCACCGATGGGATCCCCCGCGTCCCCAGCTCTCTGTTTGATGGTGATCGCGGTCGCCGAACAATGTTGGACCAACACTCACATCACATCGGGACTTCGCTCCGTTGAAGATACTCTCCTGCTCCGCTACGTGGACAACAGACTCGTGATCGCAACCCCCAGGTGGCTCTCGACTCCGGCAGCCAACATACTGTGCGACGAACACTTCTATGGAGGAGACATCTTCCTGGACACAGAAGCCGCCCTGGACTTCTTGGGGTTCCGACTGAACCTCACAAGCAGCACCATCTCCTTCATCCCCTCGCATGAGAAGCACAACATGCTCTCCGTCAAGTCAGCCGCACCACTGATGCATAAGGAATCTGGATGTTATTCCGGACGCACGCTGATCAACCGAGTTTCCTTTCCTGAGTTTCAGCGAGGTCAGGGTCTTGCAATGTTGAAGAGGTTGCACCTCCAACACGGTTTCACCTTACAAAGAGAAGAAAAACCGTCCTTTGCGGAACCACACTGGTTTTCTTCTCTGCCTTTGCATCCTGACAGATTTGACCTGATTTTCGCGCCGCAGCTGTTTGACTGTTTGACCAAAATCCGTTACGAGCATGGATACCAACACAGCACGCCAGCTGCTCCAAGACTTCGAACTCATCCTTGGCATTGCCCAACAAGGCATCGCCACCATCCGCGAGTTCCCTGAGAGTCCGCCTGCCGAACCTGATTTGGCACCGGAGGCCACGCTCAACCCCGCCATTGAGGACCTGACCAACTCACCACCAACACCCCTCCTGGCCCCCCTCGAGGACCTCTTTGAGCCACCTCCTGATGCTCCAGATGAACACCTTCCCACTGATCATGACGAACAATTCCCTGATCATTGGGCTCCGCCCACCCCTCCTCCGTCTTCTCCCGGCGAAAAACGAGCTCGCCGCGCACGTGATTTGGCCTCCTCACGATCTCGGCATCCAAAACCTGCTCGTGGACCAAGCGAAGCTACCACATCGACCAGGACTGATGCCTCTACTGAGGCCGAACCTGAAGCCTCGCAGCCTTGGACTGAGGGAGAGATTGAACTCCTCCGTTCCCTTAAGACCAATTCCAAAGCCAAGTATGTGTGGTCAGTCATCGCCACAAGACTTTCTCGCACAATTGATGCTTGCAAGACTCAATGGGCCTTGCACAAGTGATGTCGCCCCAGTTGGGGCTCCGTGTGTGTGAAGCGTCCTGGAGCACGGACGGAAATTCCACATTGCAGGGGGACTGGAGCCGATTTGCCTATCCAGTCCAATGAAGCTACGGCATTTCGGTGGATACCGGATCTGATCAATCCGGCGTACCTGCCTATTTCCTGACCCTCTTTCCTGATTCCTTTTGCGGTTTCTGTTTGTCGCTGTTGCTTCCTGTTCGGTGTCGATGTTGTGACCTGTTGATTTGCATTTGCATTCAAGCATTTTACTGACTGCATTTTTCATCTCGGCTAGTGAAGCCTCTCGAGATATAGTGTGTGTGTGTGTGTGTGTGTGTGTGTGTGTGTGTGTGTGTGTGTGTGTGTGTGTGTGTGTGTGTGTGTGTGTGTGTGTGTGTGTGTGTGTGTGTGTGTGTGTGTGTGTGTGTGTGTGTGTGTGCGTGTGTGTGGTGTGTGTGTGTGTGTGTGTGTGTGTGTGTGTGTGTGTGTGTGTGTGTGTGTGTGTGTGTGTGTGTGTGTGTGTGTGTGTGTGTGTTGTGTGTGTGTGTGTGTGTGTGTGTGTGTGTGTGTGTGTGTGTGTGTGTGTGTGTGTGTGTGTGTGTGTGTGTGTGTGTGTGTTGTGTGTGTGTGTGTGTTGTGTGTGTTGTGTGTGTGTGTGTGTGTGTGTGTTGTGTGTGTTGTGTGTGTGTGTGTGTGTGTGTGTGTGTGTGTGTGTGTGTGTGTGTGTGGTGTGTGTGTGTGTGTGTGTGTGTGTGTGTGTGTGGTGTGTGTGTGTGTGTGTGTGTGTGTGTGTGTGTGTGTGTGTGTGTGTGTGTGTGTGTGTGTGTGTGTGTGTGTGTGTGTGTGTGTGTGTGTGTGTGTGTGTGTGTGTGTGTGTGTGTGTGTGTGTATGTGTGTGTGTGTGTGTGTGTGTGTGTGTGTGTGTGTGTGTGTGTGTGTGTGTGTGTGTGTGTGTGTGTGTGTGTGTGTGTGTGTGTGTGTGTGTGTGTGTGTGTGTGTGTGTGTGTGTGTGTGTGTGTGTGTGTGTGTGTGTGTGTGTGTGTGTGTGTGTGTGTGTGTGTGTGTGTGTGTGTGTGTGTGTGTGTGTGTGTGTGTGTGTGTGTGTGTGTGTGTGTGTGTGTGTGTGTGTGTGTGTGTGTGTGTGTGTGTGTGTGTGTGTGTGTGTGTGTGTGTGTGTGTGTGTGTGTGTGTGTGTGTGTGTGTGTGTGTGTGTGTGTGTGTGTGTGTGTGTGTGTGTGTGTGTGTGTGTTTTGTTGAAAGGGGACCCTTTGTGGGGTTGGCTTTAAAAGGAAGCCTGAAGGAAAAGACACATGTTGGGCAGGCCATGTTGGGACAACCCAAATGATTCTTGCTGTGTCTTTCACCCCTTTACGATCTTTCGAGTTGGGAAAACGCCTCGAGAACACGTCAAATATGAGAGACCAACGGGTTTGAACTTGAGGCAAAAGCTTCCGCTTGACAGTTGTCCAAACTTGAGTCCTACAAAAAGCTGCCTTGCTCACGCACACACGCGTTCGCGCCCGCTTTCTCTCACGCGCACGAGCAAAGCCGCTTCTCTCTGAATCGGGCCAAAGAGTCAGCAACTCACGCAGAGGGACGACGGTAGACCTGGGGCGCCATGCAAATATGCTAGAGCCCTTCCGCAGCATGAGGGATAAGTTGCCGAGTTCCTTTATGTTCAACCTGAGCAAGTGGAGTAGAAGTTTAGAAACAAGGGATGAGCTCAGAGCGGTCTGTCCACACCCTTGGGCCAATCCCAGTTCGGTCGGCAACATGTTTCCCCAATCCCTTGGTGAGCACCCTCAACAAAGGCGCCAGAGGTCATCCGCTCCATGTGCTTGGCTTCCATGCTCATTGAAAGAGTGTTTTACCGTTGGTGGACATCATGTCACCATCGGTTTTTGGAGGGCATGGAAAAGGCACCCCAAAATGACACCCGCAGAATGGGTACCCTCCTTCTACCCGTTTTCCTTGAATTCCATGTTCAAACGCTACCCCGAAATGGGTACCCTCACAACGGACGCACTCATGGAGGTAAACCACACCTGCACCAACTCATAAGCTGTCCACCAATCATTCGGGAGAGCATTACGTGTAAACATGTCCATCCCAGGAAAATGGGTATCCTCCTTTCACCCTCAAAAATTCAGGGAAGTGTGCGACTCGTGCGGGGACTCCCCTAGGTGGCTTCCTTAAAATCCCCCCGATGGGTCCCCTCCTTTTGCCCTCAGAGTGTAGATTCCGAAATGATACCAGAAAATGGAACCTCTCGAACAAATGCAAGTCCCTTTCGTTCTCCCTTTCAACCCACCCATGTCCCCAAACGGGGGGGGAGAAAAAAAAGAAGCACCGCCCAGCCGAACAAAACCGAGAGAGTCGCGTGCGCGTTCGTTTCGAGGGGCGAAGAGCGTGGAGCCCTGCACGGAGGGCACCGTCACCAGGCCACAGCTCCGCTCTGGAGGCCGCTCCGAGGCGAAGCGCTCGCCTCAGTCAGCGAGGCTCGTTGGTGTTCGGCTCTGCCCGGGGTGGGGCCCGGGGTGGGGGGGGTTCAGGGGTTTGGTTGAGGGAAAGGGCGGTGTCAGGGCTCCCGGAATTTGGGGGACATGGCTCGGCTCGAGAAAGTTGGCGGCGGAAGGGGTGGTGGGACA
>CAUJNA010003501.1:50000-102500 GCA_963377175.1 Effrenium voratum | reverse complement strand
GGGTGGTTTTCTGGGCAAACCTACGGTCCAGACTCCCTTTCAAGGGTCCATGAGATCTTTCTCGGCTGCTTAGGGATCAGGCGGGTCTTCCAAAACCCTTCGGCCGTCTGTCTTTGGAAGTAGATCCTTCAGCCCCATGTTCACATTCATCCAAATCGCCTGAACGCCTCAAGCACAAACACAAAGACGAAAACTCAAAATATAGTGGTTGGTCCACACGCAAACCCTCCAAGTGAGACCACACGGAAACGAAGTCGCCTACAGTTGAAAAAAAGAAAGCCAAATCGGCGCGATCGATCCAAGGCTCGCCAGAACCAGGTCGAAGCCCTCCGCCGGCAACTGACCGTAATCCTCAAGAAGGGCCATGGAAAGGAGGCATAAATAAATCACCCCAAAAATTGGGGGTGGGGGTGCGGGGGGGTCGTATAGTGGACACGTGCGGGGAACGAATTGCTACCTTCTTTGGGGTATTGGTCTTGCTCAAAAATGAGAAAATTGAGGGACTCGCGACCATGGCGCGGCCTTCCTGAGGGGTATTGAAGGGAACCTAGGAATTTGTGCTGAGAATGGATGTCCTGTGGCTGTGGCTTCCATTTCACCCACCAAGTGCTGGACCATTTGGAGAAACCCGAAAACGAAGCTGTCCTTTCTTCGCTTGGTGGTCATATGAGGGTTTGGCTCGGGGACGCCGGGGAAGCCAACGGGAAACTCGGCATTTTGTTTGAGGTCCGGCTCCCACGAAGACCAACCCATGTCAATCCCATTTCCGAAGAAACCCAACGCCCAAGCTGATCTCTGCCAAATCCGAGACCAAATCCCAGGGAAACTGAAAGCAAGAACCGTTGACGAGACTTGAGTGGCCCACAGACTTGCGAACTGCGCGACCTTTTGTGACTGCCCGTGGAAAATTGGAGTTGGCCGTTGCGCCACTCGATGGTTGACTGTTGAAACCTGAATAGTGGACAAAGTGCATGTCTTATATATATATATATATGTATGGACAAAATGTATGTATTTTATGTATATTGTATGTATGTATCTATATATATATATATATTGTGCTATATATATATATATAAACCCAAGACTATGTGGGGCCAACCCAATTCCAAGCAATCCAAGCCATCCGCAAATCAAGCGGCACTCACCACCTGGGCGCGGCTCTTCAACCGCTTCTTCGCCTTCTCCACCACCCCGCTGTCCAGGTCATAGCCCATCACCCGAGCGCCCGGGAAGCGATGAAGCGCCTCCTGCGAAGCCAGCGGGGGGGGTCTGTGGGTCTTCGGCTCCCTCGGGTCCCGACATATGAGGTGAAAAATGTCCCTGTCCAACATGGAACCCACCAAAAGGTTCAGGTGAAAGAAGAATGGTCCAAGACCCCGCAGTCAGGCTCCATGTTGGTGGACAGGAGGGCATGTCCACCCAACCATTTGGGAGGGAAATCCACACTAACACTCATAGCCATCTTTTTCGGGCTTTGGTAGCTTTTTTAGACATCCCCAAAAGGCCCCTATCCTTGGGGTATTTCCTTGAACAGGTAAACCTTTTGGCATGTGAGTTTCCCTTCAAAGGGTATGTCCTTGCTTGCTGGTAGGGATCGGGATCCCTAAAGCTCTGCTTTGCGGGTTTCAACACATAGGCTTTTGACCCAAGGTGGGTTTGAGTTTCGCTGCTAGGTCCTCCAGCAGAGACGTTAACCCTTTTTTCCCGTAGTCTATTTTAGTAGGGGAACCCTCCCCAACAAAGGGTAAAAGGGCACTACTGGGGGACCTAGTCTTGGTAGTTTGCTGGTAAGCATCACCTCAAAACGACACCACGAGGGGCACGAGGGGCTTGTCTGCCCGCGGGACTGGTTTCTTGCGGTGCCTGAATCCAACAACCACCTTCTTGACAAGGATTCGGATCCGTGCCAAAATCAGCTAGTGATTCTTAAAAGTGACGCAAATGTAGCATGTTTCAGGCCAATCTGGAAAAACATGCCCTCGTTCTCCTTTCGCAGCGCACCTTCCCTTTGCGAGCCAAAAGTTTAGCAATGATCAGGGGCATTGGTGTTCAGGTGGGTGTTTCAACAAAGCAGGGACTCTCAAAACTGGTTGGTGTTCTTTGTTTGAAATGCTTCTAAGCATCCAAACAGGGGTTCCCTCACTTGCACTCTGCTTTGTCTGGCCGTCTACGGCAACTCCAAACAAGGGCGGGGCGCTTCAATATGACCAAGGTTGTCATTTGGAAGGCGGGTCTGAAAAGAAAACAGCCACCGAAAGGAAGCGGGAAAGGGGCACAAAAGCTTTGGTTGTCGACCTGGGCTCGAGCTTGCCAGTCTGATGTTGACCTGTGAATCTTCTCCCAGCTCTTGATCAGGTCCCGTTGTGCTAGTGGTGATTCATGGTGATTCCTTTCTCCCAGAAACCCGCCCTCGGAGTCTCGGAGTGCTGGGGGATGCGTTGATCCCTTAACAAAAACCGCGCAGAGCGCTGCCCCTTTGTTTCAGGATCCCGAAGCATGGCGACTTCCCGAACCGTTTTGCGCTTGGTCCGCTTACAAAACAAAATTCGGAGTCCACAGGAGCTGATTGAAAGCAAAGGCAAGAACCAAAAAATAAAACACGGGCTTTTGGTTCCATCTTGCTCCTGATTCACTCTACATGGAACTCCCACTCCCCCCATCGATCCTCCAGCTCGATGCCCACGGAGCACCCGAAGCTGAGCACCGACTCCGGCTTCTTGCCCCAAGCAGCGCATGTCTCCTCCTGCGAGCGCGGGGGGCTGGCGCTAAAAAAGGGGGGCACCTACTTCGGCTGCTGGCCTCTGAACATCACTTCTGTGGAGTTGAGTCCATAACTGTTGAAACCTTTAAATTGATGAGGGAGATGAGCTGGAGGAAGCTGAGTGGAATTGAGAGGGCCCACGCTTGACATGTCTGAATTCCTGGGGTAGGCTTGAGTCTCCGAAGGCTGCAAGAGGACCGCAGAATGCTCACCGTGTCAAGATCTTCGGGGCGAAACCCTCCGTTGCTTTAAAGGTCGTTGTTTGGTGGTTTCTTCCAATATCGGCAAAGAGGGTTGGGCAAAATTGATACCCTGCGGATTTCTCACAGCAACAAAGGTTGGCTTTTCCTTCCTTGCAGGGGAAACCAAAATGGCTCGGGTTCAAACCTGCTCCTGGATGCCGAACTGGGTCAATTCAGGTGGCATCCTCAAAATAATGTTCGGGGTTTTGTCTATTCTATTTCTAGTTATTTTAATTCCCCAACTGAAAGCCTTGGGGTCTCAGCCCAGATAGGCTCCGGGGTGGTCCGGGGCGGCCCTGAGGTAAGGTTCCACGAGGGTTCCACGAGGGTTCCATGCTGTTGGGGATATCACCTGAGCTTATTTTCTTTGGGGTGGGGCCCGCCGTCCCAATCTGTTTTTGAAAACTTCCCAAAATGCATCCACGAACCGAGCTGACCGAGTTCCGTCTCCTGCAGGCCCACAGCAGCCTCCAGGTGGTCCTCGCGAACCGCCCCGAAAGTGGAGCATGACCCCTCTGTTGGTTCTTTTTCAAACGGAACCTCCCCCTTAAATGGACGAAGTATTCAAACCCTTAGGTCTGGGCTTTGAAGACTTTGTTCATCTGCTGCAGTCCAGGACACTTTGCTATTCTGCCTCCCGCCCCGCAATAGAATATTTTTCCAAGTTTTGGGGAACAAGCCGCGTTTCGAAAAAGAACGCCAAAACGAAATCAGCCGTGTGGATATTTCCTTGACTTTGACACTGTGCAGAAACGTATTCAAACCCGTTGATTTGTTGAGGGCGATGCAAAGGTTCGCTTGTCTGTCATCTCGCGCGCCTCTCATGGCAAGGCTTGGTGCTTTGCTTCAAACCAGGGCCCCGCAATGTCGACTGAATTGGACAAGTGGGGGTAATTCCACACCTTTCCCTATCACGCAAGTTGGGGCTTAAAGCACCCCAACCCTTGTTATTCCTCGCCCCCCCTTTGTTCTTTTCGTGCCAAGCTTTCAAGTCCATAGCTTCCAGAGCTGTTCGCTTTCAGCGAAACCTCCATAGTGGCCATGGCAAAACAGGGCGCCTTTGTTTGGGTAGTGCATCTCTAAGGGAATCTGTGCCCCTTCTTTGTTTGGCATCGGAGCTGAAGAGGAATTCCTGCCCACCCACCCCATCCTCCCCACCCTTAAATATATATCTATGTATCAAAAACAGAAGCAAGCAACCGGGTGTCTGGGTTGCTCTCCTGCCTCATTTCGCTGAAATCGAGCGGCAAAAGAAGAAACTCGGGCGTCGGGCACGAGCAAAGGCGAGCCGCGAGCAAAAACCCGGGTCCAAGATGCGTCGGGTGCGGCTGCAAATCGAGGTGTGCCAGGGGTTGGCGCTTCCCTCCGGGATCTTCTGAAGCACTTTGGCCACGCCCTCGGACGGATTCGGGTCAAGGCGAGCCGCCTTTTGGTCGAGCTGAATAGGAAGGAAACCGAAACTCCGAGTTGGGAAAAGGAAGCCGACAAACCCAACAAGAGCAAAACCCCATCTTCGAAAACGGAGACCCAACAACGCAGGAGGCCATTCTTGGGAAGTTCCCAATGTTGGACACCTACAATATTTATCCCACACTTTCCTGGACGCTACACCTTTAGGTGCCCCAGCGCCACACAGCGTTCCTCGTATGCCCTGTTTTAACATCACCCGAAGGAAGCTCATTCCAAGAATGGCAACCAAAAGGTGATCGAATTTCGTTCAAGGTCGCTTCAAGAAACCCTACTGCTTGCTGGCCAATCTGGCAGTGGCACCTTGAAAACTTCCTTGTGGATGTGTGTGTTGCAGCACTGTTGCCTACATCTACTTGATAAAACCTGGAAAAGCATGGAGGAACGAAGAGAAAGCCTTGCCACTTTCTCCCCGTGTCAAATCTTTCTCCACGTCCAGCCCCTTTCCACTCCCCGAACAGCCGGCCCCTTGAAACGCGCCCAGCATAAAATCAATCAGAATACGCCAAATATGTTGTCAACCGTATTGCTAAGCCTTGGAAGAGAGCACCCCAACACACACTAACACTCACACTAACACTAACACTAATGCGGGGGGTCGGGTCCAGACCTCACATGAATCACAATCGTCCAAAAACGTGGCATCGAGATGCTCCAAGCCCAACACCGTGTAAAGAATGAAAAGGGTGGAGATCCGTCCCTTGCTAACCTTCACTTCGGGTGTTGACTCTCACATGTGCAGCCCGGAGCCCCCGCCTCCTTTGGCGGCTCTGCTCCTTCGAAGGACTCAGAGGGATCACAGCCTGCCAGCATCTGGGTGGAAAGGGGTCGATACATAACCCAAACAAATCTGGGTATTGAAAGGGTCGACGTGTAAAAACACATGTGCATAAGGATATAAAAATATATCAAAGCGGTCTATATATTCCCAATGTATGTGCAATGTGAGCAATCAAAGAAGTCTGCACCCATGTATGGTTGGGGCGGAGATGCCCTACTAACCTTCATCTAGCCAGTCCGACTGCGGCTCATCTGTCCAAGAGCCTCACCGCATTTTGCTTGTGGTGCCACTCGTGCTAAAGGGTACCACCAAAAACCATGTAAGACTCAAAAGGGCGGCTGCTGTGCTTAATCTTACGGTTGTACAGTCCTCACTTTCGCCCCTGAATGGAGGCTTCAACCATGTTTGCTGCACATGGTGAAAATGCTGAAACTCATCATATTATGTATGTATATATATAGGTCAACACGTGCGTAGGGCTTCAACCATCCCAACTGGTGCGAATTGGATGTTGTCTCAATCTGCAAAACCATATCATACTCCGATTTGATCCCCTCCCAAAACCTCCTGACTTCTCCGCCAGAAGCATCAAGGCTCAGATCAGGCCGCACCAGAATGTCAAACCAGGTAAACGCGACCCAGCTGGGTACAAACACGAGCCCTACCGGTTCCAGGCCTTACAAGCTTCCCGGACCCTCGATACCTTGGAAGAATCAAGCGCGCTTCACATCGCGGCATTTGCCGGAGGGCTGTGGAAGCAAACAAGACAAGCCGACCGTGTGCTTATCCTGTGGCATGCCAGTTGAGCAGCATGTTGTCATGTGCCATGTGTGCTAGTTGACTAGTTGACGGCGTGTTCTGATGTGGCGGGTGTGCGCGCAGGGCCGAAAGGATTGCCATGTATGCTAAAATGTGCAGGGACGGCCCGAAATCACCAGGCACCGAGGGGGCGCTAGCTGCTACAATCCAAATCGAACAAACCCCCGACTTGGTGCCTTCGTTCTCATTTGTTGTTGCCCTTTTCAAAAAGTTTGGTCATCAAGTTGAATATGAACTGGTTAATGAACTAAACTCGTCGTTGATCAGTTGAATGGTAAACAGGCTGATTAATCTTGAGCAACTGATCAGTTGAATATGATTGATCAACTGGCTGCTGAACTACGATGACTAACTGCAATCTTCCATGGCCTCGTTACGGGTCCCCGCCTCCGTGCACTCTGCGCACTTGGCGCTGCAGCAAGCACAGGCCCTCCTAGCGACGTGGGATCCAGAGCCGACGGAAAATGGAAAATGCGGAAGAACGGGACAAGGGAAACTGGAGAACCGTGCACAAAAAGGGGGCCGATGGCACTACTCCCGGCATATGTGGATAAAGGGGATGACTACTGGCATAGTTTGGCTCTGTGCTTCTTTCTCGGTTGATAGCCGGACGCTCAGGGAAAGATACCAAGATTGAACATGGGCAGCGCCTTTGACAGCTTGGATGCTAGAATTTGGTCCGGCTCTTTGCCTGGAAGTTTCCAGGGCAGAGACAATGCCTCAACTGCAAGATGGAAAGAAGATACTGTGCCGCATTAATGCGCAACGCGACAAGCGACAAATGTGCTAGATCATACAAGGCAAGCGTCGTGTCAAGAGTGGTGTCCAGCTTCACTATCTCACCTGTCTGTGTGGATTTGGCAGCAAAGGGCCTGAACTGTACATGTGCGTGCGCGTGCACGCACGCATTTGTGGGCGCGTGCGTGCGCGCTTGCGCACGCTCGCTTTACGCACGCTTTTTCGTTTGTGTGTGTGTGCTCCATGTTCGTGCAAGCGGGTTGCTGCATTTCCCATTTCGGACTCATTGCGGAAATGAGCAACGGGCTAAACCTTACAGACCACGAGCCGAAAGCACAGCACCCCTTGCAGTGAGCGGCCATACTTTTGGTTTGCCTCAAACACCATCCAAAGGGACACGGGGGATTTCTTGGAAACACCCGGACACCGGTACCGGCCCATGGAAGAACCCAAACCTCAAGCGATGGGAGAAAAACGGCAGTCTTTTCACAGCTTTTGTTGGTAGCTGATTTTAAGGGGGTCATCCGGATGGCTGTCCTCTTGGCTCCATGCAAAGGGCAGCAAGAGCGCCCAAGTCACGCGCATGTCCGCTCCCGAGGGGTTTCGGGGCTGGCGAGCGAGCCAGAAGCATCGGACATAGCGAACCCCACAATACCATCGAGACACTTTGTTCGGGTTCTTTCTGTGTTGAAGCTGTGAATATCAATAGTTAGAGGAAACCATTTCAGAATGGCAGCCATGTTTGGTTCAGGTAGCCAAGAAGGGAATGTGGCCCATGAGTACTCCTGTATGACTTGCTGGTTCTCAGAGCGGGAGGGAGATGACCCCTATGAATCATCGCTTGTGGCATCCTCTTAAGGGGATCCCAACTGCGAACCGGCAAGATGCATGCTGCGGATGCCAAGGCAAGCACTTGCGGGTGCATCTGCCTGCCTGGCGCGGCTTGCCAGGATCAGCTACGCAGCACATGCCCAAAATAAGGATCTTTTACTTCCACGACTGGACAAGTGTTTGCGCAAGCCAGTGCGGAGCTCGTTTGTCAAAGGAGTCAAAAACGGCAGGACCACTCTGTATAGTTCTCTTCTGAAGCATCTCGTGCGTTGGCCGCGAGGACGTGTAATGGGGATCTCTCTGAGTTTCACGTTTGCGTTACAGACCCCCAAGAAAAGGCATCCAACTCCTTCCGCCGTCCATCAAAAAAGACCGCCGCGATACTCCGACATGCGAGCCCCGTTTCTTCGGAACCCTGGCCATTCGCCCAGCCAGGCTTACCCAAAATCATCTGGGAACTGATTTTGCCCGACATGAAAAAGGCTCTCGAGCCAAAGCCAAACTCTACCAGCCAATAAAGCTGCCAACAAACAAATCTTCCTTGAAAACGAGGCCTGTTTCTCGACATCCCAGACCTCGAGTGCGGGAAAAAGAGCACCTGTTCGCCAAACGGGTTTGCGTGATTTGTTGACCCCCTTTTAGATAGGCCTAAAGGGAACCAAAGAAAAACCGACCATTTGGGGTTTGGGCCTCACTCAATCTTGTTCAGAGCCGGGGTTACGCAGGTTTTTTTCTAGTTTCTAGTCTCTGGCTCCATTTCCCAAGGTGCCATGCCGTTTTTGCGCCACAGCCATTTCGATCAAGGCCCCGCCCTTTCCTCAGCGCGCCTTGGTAGCGGCCTCAGCACCCGCAGCTGCAGCAGCCCCGGCGCGCGGTGCCGCACTGAGCGGAGCTGGTCCCGAGCACCGCCCAAGTCACTTGGCTGTGGATCAAACCCAAATCGTACCCGCAGTGAGCATCCCAATCCCCTGGTGAACCTACCCCAAAATGGTACCATTGGTGTTGACCCACGGCCACTTGCCCAAATGTTAAACTGTTGGAGTTACCAAATATGGACCAAAGCCGGGAAGCCAAAAGGCCAACAGGTTGGCTTTGGGCAACTGAGACAAAGGATGTAACAGGAGATGAATGTTTCTCAGAAAATAGGGTCCCCTCCTGGTTGGCTTCGGGTTCCCTTCAAAACCATCCCGATGGCTTCGGAACCCTATTTTGAGATTTTGAGACAGACCCACATACTGTTTTGGAGACTTTACATTTGGTCTCAAAATTAGAGCGCATGGGGGGCCTCGCGACTTCAATTGAAAATAAAGACACACCCAGGTGGGTATATGTCTAAACAGGGGGACCCTGCAAATGGTGGCTTTTCCTTGCGGTATCCCATGCAAACATCTTCCATCCAATGACAAGTCTCCCCGGTTGTTTTGTTTGTACTGAAACCCTACTAAAAGGTCCATGACCACCCTTACTAACCTCAATGTGGCTTCCCTTGGCACCCTCAGCGATGTCTGTTGTGAACTCGGGCTCTACTTGTACTACTGTATGTGTTCTTTTTCGACAGTACAACTTTGGGGGCTGTCTAAACGAACACCAAAAGGAAAGCCACCCCTTGTCTGGGGGCGGCCTACCCAAATTTGGGGAATCAACTGTAGTTGCCGCTTGTTTCCTTTCGTTAGCGTGCCTCATGCTGCCCAAACTCTGCGTGCTCTATGTTGTCTTCCACACATATTTAAAACAAACATCGTCTGGCTGCTTTTTCAAAAGAAAAAACTTCGTTGCAGAGTTCACAAATGCAATCTACAGCATAATAACCCGTCCCAGGACTGCTCCAGCTGAATGCAGCAGCAAATGTCACTCCTTACCCCAAAGGCGGCACGTATTTCATGATGAAAAATCGTCAAAGGTCACAAGGTGAAAGGTCCGCTTGGATTCCAATGCTTCAACTTGCTGAATGAGCGAACCCCTAGAAACTATCCGTTGTGGTGTCTGATGCCTAGGTTTCCCACGCCCCGACGTCTACCTTATGCTCGCCTGCGCCCATGCCATCCACTCGGGGCGGCCAACACACAGGAAGATAGATGGGCAGACCGGGCAGGTCACTGCGGCTGGGTAGGTGGGTAGGTGGGTAGGTGGGTAGGTGGGTAGGTGGGTAGGTGGGTAGGTGGGTAGGTGGGTAGGTGGGTAGGTGGGTGGGTAGGTGGGTAGGTGGGTAGGTGGGTAGGTGGGTAGGTGGGTAGGTGGGTAGGTGGGTAGGTGGGTAGGTGGGTAGGTGGGTAGGTGGGTAGGTGGGTAGGTGGGTAGGTGGGTAGGTGGGGAGGTGGGGAGGTGGGTAGGTGGATAAGTGGGTAGGTGGATAAGTGGGTGTCTCAGTTTGACCGTTTTTTTCCTCGGATGCACTTCCAGGCCATGCGCATACTTGCGAACTAAATGAGGGCCCTGTTGAGGGACTGCATCTTGGCCAAGATCATGCTGTCTGATTGTGTTTCATATTGAGTCCGCCCTGAAATGTGACATAATGGTGAACACTTGTGCTGCCCTGTGAGCCAAACCCATGCTCGATGTATGGATCATCCAGCGCCTCTTAAGAAGCCTTCAAGCTGTTCGGCTTCCTCTTGGCATTCGAGTCAGAACCAAAATCATGCAAAGAACCAAAGGGGAGGGGCAGTCAATGATTGATTGCTCTCATACCTCATCTACCCCCCCCCCCCCCAAAAAGCACATTGACATAGCCTTCTCTTTTTTCCCGGAAGCTGAGGGGGCAGCGTTCGCCTGGCGCAAAGTTGGCATGGCGCTTGGGCCCCAAAATGAGGCGGCACACCCTTTGCGGGCTGAAAAGGAAACCAAGATGACTCATTTGGCCGAGGGGGGGTGGTTCGAGGAAACACTCACATCTTGAAAGTCAAGAGACGGCTTGCCCATAAGCAAATATGTTGGACATGTCTGTGAAACTCTCGGTCGGCTTTCAAGGGATCCACAAAACCGGCCCCCATCCACCTCGGACTGATACCACCAATAAAAGACTATTGCCACTGCCCATTCTCGAGACCATTGCACGTTCCACGGTCAGCCGTCTGACAAACACTCCGGCAATGGCCTTAATCAAAGAGGGCGGCAACTCCTGCGATTCCGCCCGCGGACCCATGTTTTGACCCAACCCTGTGACTCATAAAATGGGGGAACCCCCAAAATGGCTTGGTTCAATCAAACATGCGGCAAGCCCCCCCAAAGAAAGATAGAAGAAAAAAGAGACAACACGTTCGGTCGGTCGAAGAAGGCCAAACAAAGCCACCAAACTGACTACGAGCAAGTGGGCATCTCAACATCTCAATCTCTTCCAAATGGTGTCAACTGGCTCCCTTTCGGACGTCTGACGTTTTATTGGCGCACATGTGGGGTACAACGGAAAATAGGTTTTCCCGACTGTTCCATATTTGGCCTGCCCTAAGAGTATAGGACCTTCTGGAGGCTTGCAGGGTTCCCTACAGTTCCTGTTAAAACAACACTAGCAAGGGAAACTCGCCTTGAATGGTGGGTGATGGTTGACAGCACAAAGGGAAATATGGGTCCTTCGCCCTGCTTGCTGGACTGAGCCATGAAATCCGGCAGCGGCGCATCCTTTGGCGGTGCGGACATGTGAGCGGTGCCTGCACCGCTCACCCGTACATGGTATGCTTGATATGGAGAGCATGGAAACGCACCATATTGATATTGGGTGCCCTGTTTTCCGGGGTGACTTTCCCTGGTACCATTTTGGGGCAAGTTTGAAAGCACATCAAAGGGAAACCATGAATCTTCAGGGTTCCCCCATTCCATGTCCCTGTCTAAATTCATGTGTCTGATGCAGTGTGTTGTTGGATCAAGATCCGGCAACACGTTTCAACCATCATTTGTCATTTCCAGCTGTTCCTCTGTTGGCACAAGCGCTTCCTCACTGGCAAGGACCATGCCCTAGAGGCAAGTCCAAAGATATGGTTTCCGGGGATATCAAACGCTGACCATGGTTCAAACCCGACGCTCGTGTTTATGTTCCAAATGCTTACACAAGTTGCATTGCTGGATGCGGGGGCATGAAGCTCAAGGCATTTCAGACCGTACCACGGCAAACCTAGCTGAACTTCGCGGACTAAAACTGACATCTCTAAATTCCAGCCCATGCGAACCTAAAAATGTCAGTCAAGTTGATGTGCCAAAACAAGACTCTGAGAATGGTTGGGTCCTTTTCAATTCCAAATTTTCCCCAAATCGAAAACAAAGTCGCAAACCCTCCACTGACCAAACCGCAAACCGCAAACTGCATCTCCGAGCTGCGCAGGCGGCACCTGTGCTCGAAGCCGGGTCACACCAAGCCCATTCCTTCGACACCTCTGAGAAGAAACCCGCAGATTCGTCTCGCTTGAAGGCCGAAACCCAAAAGGGGCGAACAAACCCACAGTCCAACAAGTCCGGGGCCAAAACCCTCTCGGAAGCACGAAGTAACGCCGTGCAAAATGGTGCTGTGCTCAGAGTCAATGATCTTCTGGGGACACTTCTGGAAAAGGTCCTGTTTCACGGGGGTTCTGGCTTCCTCGGGAGTCTAAGGTTAACATCACGCGGAACAAGAGGAAAAAAACGTTGGGTGCACGCCACTACCCGCACCACTAAAGGACGCAAATGTTTGTTGGGTGTTTCTCAAAATAGTGGAACCCCTTTGATTGAAAAAACAAGAGCAAAAATCAACCGTTCTAAGCGACCGATTTGAGAAACCCCCAAACGGGGGCGTAGCCGTGCCTGCGTTGGTGGCAAGCTCACCCGATGCCTCAACGCGACCAGCCGCTTGGAATCGCTCTCTTTTTGTTTAGGGCTACCTTTTTAGAAGATATGTTTTAAGGGGAAGCTAAGATTAAACGCTGCCAACTGAGATGTCGCAAGACTAAACAAACGAGTCAGAGCTGGAGACAGCTTCGATAAGCAGGGGTGGGGGGGTTTGTCCCGCCCCAACAAGTGGGGGGGTGTTGTTTGGGGGGCGGGGAGGGTTCGAACAAGGGGGGGGTGTTGTTGTTTTGGGGGGGGAGGGTGGGTGTGTGTGTGTGGGGCGGGGGGGGTGAGCCCCACTGCTGAACACATCTTATCCCAGAAGAGAACGGAAACCTTGTGGTAGTAGAGGATGGTATATGTGGTCCCTGGATCTATTCCGCACTGAAAAGGAATGGATAGTCCCTCGTGGCTCTGATTGATTTGATTATTGTGTTTCACTGTAAGCGGCCTGCAATAAGTCCTTTTTATGTAACTATCGCATGAATGGTAGACCGCTGCATGGAGATCAAGGTATCAATCAAACACAAAACAGACACAAATTTCTTTTGATCTCCAGCACTGAATTACTATGCAATTTCTGGCTTCTTGGCCTTTGTTTTACGCCGTAGCCATTGAAATACTTGATTCACCCTTTTTGCTGCGCGGATGAAAAGTCTTGGTGACAACTGGAAAACGGTTTGTACTCTTGACGCGAGATACCTAGCTGTATCAAAAGAGGATGCAAAACGCTTTGTACATGCGGGATCAATGTGAAACTATTGATCTCTCACTGCAAATAGTCTTGTCGTCGAGGAGGATCAATTGGTCGTGATTCGTTGTGACGTTTTCGTGCGAACTCTCGCAATCGAGCTTCTGAGAATCTTCGTCCTGGCAAATCATGATGACCAAAGGAGGTCTGGATGGTTGCTAAAGGAGGCAGTCGCAATAGCCTATCATTTCTTCTTGTACCAATGGTAGCTGCTGTCAGATTGACTGCCGTAATCGAAATCTCTCCAGGCAGAATTGCTGTAATGCCTTCATCCCTGATCTTCGTACGAGTATACATGGCTTCCACGCTGTCTCTTGTTTCTTGCTCTTCATGAATTGTTGGTCCGAGAATAGTTTCTCTCCCGATTTGCTGCACGGCTTCGGATGTAGACCATCAATGGGCTGTGCGAATCGGAATCACAGTGACCCAACATCAGCATCTCGTTGGTGATTTGCTTGATGCGTTCGTTGGATGAGACCTGGTAGTCGGCGATGACCTTTTCAAAGTCGTCCTGCGTGGATGTCAGTTGTGCTTCAGTCAAATCTCCAATCTCTGACTTGCGGAACTCTCGTTGGATGTCTGTCTTTCCCCATCCAAATACAAATGTCATCACACAGTCAGGAAATCAGGAAATGTTTCGTCATACCCAGATCCAGTCTTGACTTCATGGTGCAGGATGTCGCCATTGGTCCGCAATGGTCATCTTCTGATATTTCTGGATGATGTAGTTGATGAGGCCTTGGTCAGGATTGTAGACATTTTGAAGCGTATTTGCATACCTGTAATCGCATCGCACTGGTACTCGGGGCATGATTCCTGATTGGATATCTTCCCGTGCTGCGCCATGGGTGTTGTTCGGATGAACGTGGAACACGCCACACGGCGGCTGCCGAAGTATGTGGTTGGAGTCTCCATGGATTTCGGAAAGGCGCCGCGCATCTCATTGTTGAACTCGGTGTGGCTGACAACAATCTCTGTGTGCTTGCCGTGTCCTTGGGCTTTGGTGCGCGACGCATCCTTCCAATGTACTTCTGCCGGTCGATGTCCGGTCCGGTGGTTGCCAAGCAGCCGGATGTGGGAGTATCGTAGTCGGGATCAGCGCAATTATTTTCGACTCCAAAATAGCACCTGAACATTCCACATGTCGTACCCCAGTATTGGCTCTTGGTGGAAATGTGTCGCGCCAATAGTTCGACTCTGGCTTGCTTTCCGCCGCGGACAAAGCATGCGACTGGTTTTGCTGACCAGGATTTGAGAACGTGCCCCTGTAGCCAAGCTTGATGAACAGCTTGATGAGGTCCTTGAATTTCTCATCTTCCGGATAAAAGAAGGCAACGGCTTCGTTGAGGCAGATGATGCGGGCACTGTTCTCAACATCATCATGATGAGTGGCCTTTCCTTCATCGACATGTATTTCACTTCCTGGCTGTCCAACTTCAGATTCCTCGTGAGGTTTCCGCGATTTAAGGTGAGCATGTTGAGCGTCAAGGATGAAGTGAATTCATGCGACTCGAGGTGATCAACATAGGGGCGATCTGACAGCTGCATCAGGGATCAAGGATGTCCGTGAATGACTTGTTTCAGCTTCTTCAGTCCAATCGGAAGTCTTTCGGAGAGTCGGAAAGCGTACGGATTGTCCTTGCTAAAGGCAAGGATCACGAGTGCATCACGTCCTGTAGCCTGTAGGCACATGAGTCAGCGCTGCCTTGGATGATGCCGTCGACACAGGCAAGGTGAACATGAATTCTTCCAGCTCCTGTCCTGATTCCTTGATCCAGGATGCTCTCCAACTGAGTGCCATAGGTCGCATTTCAGTGCTCCCAACACCGAGACCCAACTCCGGTTGATGAACTTCACCAGCCACCCAATGTGTCGCACTCCTGCTGTCCTCCACCGCCACCAAGTCCACGTGGACTTGATCCCCAAAAATGTTGCGGTCGGCGAATTTCTGCTGGCCTTCTCGTCCCCGGGCGGCACGTCTCCCTGCACAGCGGTGCTCGATTGTCCCATGTTCTCGCGCAGCCTCTGCACTGCCTGTAGTCGCTCTCTCGTAGGTTCACTCCCCGTCACCTCGATGTCATCCTCCACATCCAGGCTGGAGTCCACCCAGCGCTCACGCTGTTCTTGCCTTCTTCCCTCAGCTTGAAGCTCCTCTTCCAGCTTGGGTTCCTATCCGTCCTCTTCCAAGGCCAGAACCTCATGTCCTTCTCGAACTGCTTCTCGGCCCCAGTGACAATGGCCTTTGCGAGCGACTTGGGATAGCGCCCAGCTTGTTCAGTGACCTTGCTCCCGCCAATCACCAGCTCATGTCCGTGGCCACCATCACACATGTGGTCTTTCAACCTCTCTGCCACCTCGGAAGAAGAGGTCAGCACCATAGTCCGCTTCCAATGTAGACCTCCTCCACGTAGACCAAACTGACACTGATCAAAGACATGGTCCACCAGAAGTTTGGCACGTTTCCGATGAGCTTCCTCCTCCAAGATGCTGTAGCGGGTCCAGGGTCCACATAGAAAGGCAATCACGGCCATGAAGGGCTGGCGCTTGTCCATGAGGTCGTTGGCGGCTCTTTGGCAGTTGAACTTGCAGAAGTCACCCGGTGCCCAACGTCATAGGGGCCATGACTGCGTGTCCACGCCGTGATGTTGTCTCCGCGACCAATGGTCTATTCTCTCCGTCCACGGGCTTCTCAATCGTCGCCCCTCTTTGAGATCCTCCACCAGCTTCCGTGTAGTAGACGCCGCGGTCCTCCCGTGCTGGAATTCCTTGAGGATGGCTTTCCACCTTGGTTCGCGCCAAAGTCTTGAAGAGCGCAGAGTAGCGTTGAGAAAGGAAGAGGAGGTGGCTGTACTCATGCCGTGCCTGACGCCCCGTGCCCTCGCCATGAAGCAGCAGTGTCCAGACCAGTTGCTTTCCCAGTCCTGCAGTCTCACCAGACAGCTCGAGCCGACTTGCAACCACATGAAGCCACGCAGCCGAATAGCTGCCTGCAGAGTACCCGCTATAAATTTAGCGCCCGTGAGTCACCACCGCGTCCGCGGGGGCCGGTCGCTGACAGGATATCAGTGCCAAGTCCGGAAGTGGGGCAGCACTGATGCGTGGTAGGGCCACCATCACCACCAAATGCGCGGCGTCAGCACTCCGAGAACCCCTCTGACAAGACGGCCTTATGAGAGGTCGTCGTCAGCAAGAAAAAGTTGTGGCTACTTGCGGCAGATGCAAAAGCCATGACTTCCTCAGCCGCTTTCCCAAGCGCCCACCTGGCCTTTGCCAGGGCCATACGGTTTACAGCCCTGAGCAGCACCTGTGCGTACCACCACATCGGCCGGAACTCCATACTACCCTCTAAGCCATGCCAGGGTACAGACTGACCTCAGTACGCTGAGCTCCCGCATTGGTATGCTTCAGTTCACTGAGCCGAAAACACAGAGTCCAACGCAGGGCTGATTGTTGCTTACCCTTTGCAACCGCAAGACCTCCCTTGCTCGGCAGAAGAGGTTGTTGCGGTGATGTGCCGCAGACGTGAGCAGGTCCTGCAGCGACGTGCGCCAGCCCCAGAGCTTGCAGGCGCCTGTTCCGCTTGCACTGTGTGAAGATGCCATGCATCGGCGGGTCATTCCTGTACTCCCCTCCATTCTGCGGTTGGACGCGCTGCGATTTCTTAGTTCTCTGGGCCATTGTTGGCGAGTAGGTTCAGCATGCTTTCTTTCCGGAACCTGCAAGCGGATTGTGTCGACATCCCTGCAGAACATCTCTTCCTCCTATGTGGGCGTCGGGTACGTGGCGAGTTGCACCTGGGCTGACGGTCCCGTGTCATGACAAGGCGGTTATGGATTTTGAGAAGACTTTGTGGTCTCGTCCTTTTGAGAAGCGCGCTCCATTCCCTGATGTGCAACTCTTGTCACTTCCCTCCAAAATTGGTGAGACGACAACGGGGTGCGCAGCTCAGGACGTGGCCTTGGCTAGGGTGGTTGCAATCGAGGAAGGCCCTGTTGAGATGCACTGCGAAAGGGGGTGATCCGCCAAAACGACAGTAACCCCAGAGAGAGCTGCTGACAGCGCCTCAGCTGCAAAGGCAACTCTTCATGTGCAATGCACCTTATGCAACCTGCAGAAGGCAAATCACACCATACCACCTTTCCAGCGCTCACCGCGAGGCCCGCTACACCGCATACGATTGGACCACAGTGGTCCTGTATGCCTGATGCGTAATGTGCTCCTGCAGCACAACAACCGTCGCCTTGTCACAGCGGCATCCTCTGCCGTCTGAGAGGCCCACTACTGGGCTAGCAGCCGCTCATCAACCCGCTACAGGTCTCCCCGCGTCCTTGCCCAGCGATGAAGACCTCTTTTCCACGAAATACTTCTTGTTGATGTACCCTCCCTCAACGATCAAGGCTTGGTTCATGCCCAAGGTCTTGCCGACCCGCTTGGCTCATTATCTGGTCCTGGTTGAGGCGCTAGACCTGCGGGGTCTCCAACATCTGCCGGCCGGGTGGAGTACGGCGAGCTGCCCAAGCTGGTCGTCCTTCGCCTGCCAAAGATAGTGTCCCATTGGATTCAAGATAAAGTCGGCGACTGCCCCTCGTTGCTTGCTCGGTCCCGTGCCAACCTCGTTTGAGGAACAACGCGGCCAGCTTCGCGAGCTCCATCTTCAGCTTGGGATTGGCTCCGCGTGGTCCAATGAGTGCGCGCAGTTGCATCTCGCGCTCTTCTGTTGATGCCTTGATGAGCCTGTGGGTTTCTTCCACAAGCGCGGTGTTGATCTTGTTTCTTGAGGGCTTCTTCATCACGCTCACGCCGTACATGATCACAGGGTCCTCCACGAAGGCGAACTGCAGCCCAAGCTGTCCTCTCAGCTGCACCGCATCCTTCACACTGAAGACGCCGAAGGAGTTGTATAGTGATCCTGCTCCGCCAGGTCAAACCACCAGGTCCTTCGAGTGGCCATGTCGAGCGCTTGCTGGCACCAGTCCTCGGAGTTCTGGACTGACGGCAATGGGAGTGGCACATAGCGCAATTGCGGCCGTTGCAGCCACCATAGCCACACACCGTGCCAGTGCCACCCGGTGCGTGAGCGCATCCGTACCACCATACACGTTGGACATCCGGAGTCCTTCCGAATTGCGGGGTCACGCGTGAGGGTTCCATAGGCTTGAGCGAAAGCTCAATCGGCACGTGACCTGAATGCTCGGAGAGCTTCCTCCAAAATTTGCTTGCCTCCGGAACCTCGCAGACGCCGTTGGGGAAGCCAGCCACATGCAGGAAGATCGGGCCAGTCGTTGAGGGGGCTTCGGCAAGAGGTTCATGCAAAAGTGGCCTGCCCTCATCCAAGACAAACCAACCCACGAATCCCCCGCAATGCAGCTTCTTACACCCCCCCAACGCCTCCAGAAAGTCCTTCCCAGACAAACAGCCCAAGGAAGAACAGGGTACCACGCTGACCCACAACGATGGGAATCCGCCCGCTGCCTGGAGATAAGCGTGCCCCCGTTGCCAAACCGAAAACGCTCTCTCATCTGCATATTCCACAAGGCTTCGGATCGGCGGGGTTGCGTTCTCCAGGTAAAGGGCCATCCATGAATCATCAGGCGCTGTCCACTGCCGCCTGGTTGATTTTGTCCTCGCTCAGGCCAGGCTGCTGCTGCTCGCTTCAGCTCCGGCTTGCCTTGCGGCAGGCCGACTCTCCAACAATGGGTCTCCACATCCAACACATCTATGAGCTCTGGGGTCTGACGTGAGCGGCTCCTCCTCCGCCACCAGAACCATGGTCTCGTGCACTCAGCGCGGGCAAAAGGCTCTCCCGGCTTTCCTTTTCTCAGCGCGCCGCCCAGTCTGGTCGCTCTCCACGTATCCTTCATCACATCCTTCCCCAGCGGCAGCTTCAATCTCAGCTGCCAGACCGCCGTCTCGCTCTGCAACACCTCCAAGTCCGTTTCCTGGCTGTAGGGCTTGTGCTCTTCCTCCTGCACCGTCTCCGTATCAGCAGTAGAACGCCTTGACACATCATTGTTCATAGGAACATTGCAAGCAGCTGGTTCCTTCATGTGACGCTGGCTACGCGCAGGAGGTTCCGCAACAAGATAGATCGCCTCACCCTCTTGCAGAAGCTGGTGAAGCTCCTGAATAACAGGTTCAAAGTGTACGTGCTGAACCAGCAATGCCAGGATCTCCGCATCGTCCTCCATCTCGGGTTCCTCCTCGGCCTCGCCCTCGGCAACGTTCACACTCGCCATAGAGCGCCCCGAGCTAGTTCTCGATGCTGTGGAAGACTGTGAAGACAAGGATGCCAAAGGGGGACCGTGCCTTGCGGAACTGCCGCTCTCCCGGGCCCAGCCTCACGGGTGTGGGTGCCACTGAATGGATCCTCTTGAACAGCCAAATGGCCTCCGTCTCGCACGTGGCGTTGTCCTCCGGCATGGAGCCGAGCGCGGTCTCCAGCATCTGTCGTTGCATCCCCGTGCTTGAAGAACCAGGCCGTCTCTGCGTGATCTACGGCAATCCCTTCACTCCGCATCTCCGCCACCATCATGCGCAGGCATACCGGGCAGGCCGCAGCACGATCTCCTCCTTGGTGTTGGGGTCCACCGCAGTCTCCTCCGGCTCGTACACCAGTTCATCCGGTGTGAATTCCAGCGCTCGCAGCTTCGCAGCGCCCTTCTGTCGTAGCGAAAACCGAGCAGCGGTTGAACGCTGTTGTCTTCTTCAAATCAATGCTGCTCAGCCATCAGGTGATCTGTTTCTTGAAGTCGCGCAGGGTGTCACCTCGTCCATCCCAGACCGGGATGCTGGCATCGAACCCAGAGTCGGAAAACCCGCCAGCATAGGTTCGCTGCCCATCCTCGGACATGGTGTCCTCCGGCCCCTCGAGCTGCTCAAGCTAGCTCGGCTGCCGTGTCCTCGAAGTCGAAGATGTCCTCCTTGATGTCGAAGTTGTGAGTGGCCCACGCGGCGGCGAGCGGCTGACGCCGGCTATGGCGGCGAGTGGCGAAATCAAAGCTTAACCCAGGGTCCCGAAGACCAACAAACCAGGGGCTCCCGCTACCACTGAGAAAGGCTAGACCCAAAACAGCCCCAACAGGCAAAGGGTGCTAGGCTTTGTTTTACTCGCAAGCCTATCAGCTCAAGGCGTGGTCAGAGCCAGACGAGACGATGCATATGTGCAATGAATGCGGTCTGAAGGCCATGTGGTCGCATTCATCCTTTTAGCAACCCAGTAAGTTTCTGCTTACTTGGTTTATCAGAACATTTGTGTTCAACATCACAAGCACTGAAATCCATAAGATGAGCGATGTGAATTAAAATTATCATAAATATCTTCGGTTTTAGTGTAAAAGACAAAACTACCTGTGTCTGCGTATATCAACCTTACATTCTCTTGGTATGTCTTTTTCAAAATATCATACTAGAACGAATACATATGCTGTTTTTTTAGATAAATCTAAAATACACATTCCTACACAAACAGGTTTATTCAGTTTCACTACACTTTTTACTGTTTCTACTCCTATCAGGTTTTCTTTGATGATATGCCTGTATTTTAAGTTCGGATTATTGACACATGTTTGGTAGCGTTCAGGTGTATCAACTAATTCAAAGTCAATTTGGTTTCTTACATCTTGCATTGATTTTCCATATACAGCAGTATTCATTAACTTATACATGTCTTTCTCAAAATCACTGTTTGCTTCCTTTCTCTTCTCTGTATTAAAGTCAATCCACGGTTTAAACCATTGCTTGTGCCTAAACTCTAGAACTGTATTTTTATTTTTAAATGGCAAACCCTGTTTTAAAGAAACTTTAGACTATCTATTCGTAAACTATAATTTTGTTTATCCATAACATTTAATATTAACTTGTGTGTGTTTCTCATCTTTCGGGTCACTATCATTGTTGTATGCTTTGTAAATTTGCTTTTGGACGTCACTTAACATATCGGCTGTGACATTCATAATATCTGGTGCTAGTGGATAATCTATGTGTTTGTCGTGGCATTCTTTTGGATATTCTAAATCAACATCTGAAATATAACCTTTGCTACTGTAATCACTATTGTGATATTTAATGTCTTCTTCTGTAAAACTATCTTTAACAAACTTAATATTATTGTATGGTAGTTTTTTTACACATTGCTAATCCGTAAAGGTTATTAGCATCAAGGTATGAAATATATGAAGATGGTTTAGTCTTATCATAATATTCACCCATATAATTATGATTAGCAATTGCTTTGTTGTAGGCACATAGAACCATACCACCTCTCAACCCCTTCTCAACCATATTATAAAGTTCTTCATCGTGTAAGAGTTCTAATTCAATTCCTGTTTTCAACAACATCGCATCCCAAGCAAAGCTAGGTAATGTATAGTAATGTGCTGGGTCTAATTCATGATCTGTTAGACATTTTTTAATACATCGGTTAATAGTAATACATCTGTTTCTAAGTACAAATCGTGATACTCACCAAGGTTTTTAATGTTAACGTGCTTCCATATTAGTTTTGCTCTTTCATAGTCAGCATTGCTTATATCTTCTTCACTTAATCTACTATAAAAATGTGTCTTTTCTGCAAGTTCAGTGTCAGTATTTTTTGAAGTCATTACAATACTCATAAGGATAAACTCCCTTTTCAGTCAGTAAACACAAATCGATTTCATTCTTAATGTACTTACCTTTGAAACTGTGTTTGACATTTTCCTGCCAGTTGTCCCTTAATTTTCCATCGTCATACTTTGTGAGTTTAACAAGATTTTCTAATGACGATGACAAGAAACTAAAACTATCCTTAAATTCAAGTCTGTCTAATGAAAATGTAATAAACGTCTCACTCTTCTGTGCTATTACTGATATGCTTTCTTTCTTTTATTTAACTTTTCAAGATTAGACATTATCAAGTGAGCATCATAGTTTTTAAGATTATGAAAGAATACAGGTATATGATGCTTGTCTTAAAGCAATAGTCAATATTGAATTTCATATGTGCCGCTCCTCTATACATTCCTGTAAAGTGCAGTGGTCGCGACCTTCCTTTTCGCTTCTACTCTATTATCAAAAGCGCGGTTGCACAAGAAACACGGTGTTCATTCTAAGTGTTTGATTTCATCTAAATATGTCATATCAATATCTTTTGAATGTTTCATTTGTTCCACTACATCGTCTCTAATATTGTTTAATGTTTCACAAACGATATCAATACAATCTTCACCTCTGTATAAAAATGGTGTCATTTCTCCACTATAAGCATTAACAAGGTTAAGCATATAACCGCTGGGTTTATGATTTTGACAAGTCCCTTTTATTCCACCTGATGCTTCTGTTGTTAAACATTCAAAATCACCATAAATAGCCAATGGTGCTGTCAGTTTCTTGAAATGCTGTTCAATCTTCATTGCTGTTTCTTCTTTTTGCAATTTAGTATGTTGAATTTCATTTGCCATACAACCATTTCTGAAGTGAGAATTTTAAAAGTGTTCTGTTGTAAAACCGTGTTGGCAGTATCTACAACAAAACGTTATTCCTTTGTATTTATTAACTGGACTACCCATTAATCTATTATAATCTTTGATTAGAACATAATGTTCGCAAAGCTTGTGAGCCTCTTGTGAAGCATTGTTGTTGGTTTGTTCAATTCGTAAGAAATCAATATGACAAGATGGTCTTTCCATCTTCGTTATTCTGTCTGCTCTGATGGTCTGGCTTTCATCTTCAACATAAACATTAACTGATATAGAATGTTGGTTAATTGTTTCAAATGTGTCAATGTCATCATTGGATGTTGGAAAAATTACACCATCCAATTTAATTAGACTTTCAGTAGTCTTGTAGTGTCTCATATGTTGTGGATGGTCTTTCTTGAAGACTTCATAAATTTTACATAAAACACAAAATTTAAAACATAATTCATCATCATTTTGAATATTGATGCACGTTTTTTTCTTTGAAATCCATTCTGGTAGTTCCATATATTTACCTGCTCTGTTTGGATTGTATTTATCGTAGTGGGATGCTTATTTTATCAACTTTGTTTATTATAAAACCTGACCTTGTGAGTTCTGAATTTTCAATTTGCAATTCAATGTCTTTCGGCATATTATCCAGTGCCTTTTTCAAATTAGCAATGTTTAGAATGTTGTATCTCCTGCTTCTCATTGTAAACTTTGTGGGTGCCTCTGTTTCGTGGTGGTCAAAAAGGACATCAACATCAATAATTGTGTCCATTGTTTTTTCCTTTTCAAGATATTCTGATAGTCTCTTTTCTTGCCATTTCAAGTATGTAAATCCTTTGTATCCCTTGAATGGTATGTTGGTTATTGAATATGTATTGGAGTATCGTTTCAATGCTGTAAATGTGTCTGATGTTTTTGCTCCTGCTCTAATCCTGTATTTCTGCATTGTTGCCTCTCATTGTGCTTGATGCTTTTTCTAAGAAGTTAAAATCGATTGAAACCTTGTGTGTTTCTGACTTGATTGAGTTTGTTGTGTAGTGATGTTGATAGTATTGTTGTAATAGTATTCGTTGTTGTTGATGATTAGTTTTGTCAATGGTTGTTCTTCCCCAGTTGTATGTTTGCTTCGTTACTGGATAACAAATCATCAATTACTGAACCCGAACTGAAATCCCCTGCACTACACAAGGTATTTTCTCTTTGTTTTGTGGTTGGTGGTTGTGGGATTGGGGTTGGGCTCAACATTGAAAAACATTTGGGTTTCCCCTAATAGGTGGCAGGGGCGGGAATTGAACCCTCAACATGGCTCATTTTACCAGAATTGAGACCCTTATATGCTCCGAAACTATGCTCCTTGCAGGATGCTGTCGGGAGCATCAGTGTTTTCGAGCATATGGGGATGCTCTGGGAGCATGCAAGAATGCCTCAATTTAGGTGGGGATTAGCTTTCCATACGGTTATGCTCAAACAGCATAGTTTTTTCAGATGCTCCGAGAGCATATGAGATTTTGAGGCATACTTCAAAGGGCATCCTAATGAGCCAACCTGTAACCCCCAGAAAGCTTAAAAATGGTCTGAAACTTGAACCTTGAAAATGTCAAAATCTTTGACTGTTACTAAATGAAAAACATGTGTTTGTTTGTCTTTATGTTGAGAAAAACATGTAAAAGAGTATAGAGTATGGAGTATATGAATGAACAAAGTATGACAAATGAAAAGATAACTAAACATAAACAATATGAATGTCCTTGCTGTAAAAAAAAAAAAGATAGGACTTCATAATAAAGCGAGGCACGAAAGAACAACACGACACAAGGACAATTTAATAACTGTTAAAGAAGAAACAAAGACAGAAATACAGACAGAAACAGAGACAGAAGACACATTAAATGGTAATGAAGAAAGTGAAATTTATAAACGAATATAATATATGACAATGATTAGTGGTGATTCTGTTTAATCATACTATTTCAATATAATGTGATTAAAACTAATCTTTATAGAGTTAGTCATCTGTTATATTATATTACTGTTTTTTTTGGGTGACAATTCATGAATGGATAAGCTTATGAATTTCTATTTTACCCTGCATACTCTCAAATTCTGGGGTTTAACAAAAAGAGAGGATAAGGTAAACTTAATTGCCTCATTGAAAAACAGTAAATAATGAATAAGGTTGCCATTAGGTGCCTTTTGCAAATGAACAAAATGTACAAACATGTTAAAAACAACACAAACGAGCAAATACTGAACAAATAATACAACAAATAAACCGAACAATTCCCAGAAATGCTAGGAGAAAATATTTAAACAAAAAAATGTGAAGAAGAAAAAAACAAAGCAACCAGCCTTCCCCAGGAGCCCTATTTCTTCTATTTTTCCCCTTACCCCCCACCCCCCCCTTGAGACATGCTATAGCACTGCTATTGGAGTGTTATAGCACTGTTAAAGTATTTTGCTCCCAAAGGGTTCCCCACTGACTGGCGGCGCCACAAGCGCTGGAAAATGACAGCCACCACTACGCTCATGCTCGTCCCCCTCACCCCTTCCTTCCCCAGCCCCCTGCCCTTCCCGTCCGCTCCCCCGAAGCTTCAGAAGTCAACAAGTCTTCCTCAAGGCATCCGGAAGCTTCCCCAAGGCTTCCGGAAGCTTCCCACCTATTTGGCCCAGGGGGGGGGGCGTAAAGGGGGGGGTTGAGGCTTCTTTTAAAAAAAAGATTGTGCGATTGAAAGCATGATACCAAGCCAGCATCAAAAAGAGGCCAGGTCGGCACGCGTGACCTGTGTGGGAGACGCAGTGTTAACCGGGACAACATTACGGTGCCAGACGCAAAAAGGCGCGTGGTCAGATTCAACGTCTTGTCCTTGTTTCTTCAAGCTACCTTTTGGGATGTTGTGGGTTGCTTCAATTGATCACAAAGCCAAGCGAAATGTGAGTCACATATTGCCAAAGCCCAGCCACGCCAAAGGGATTTGCAGGGGCAGCTGCTGCAGCTGCATTTGTAGCATCGCTGAAGCCACCTGCTGCTTGCCCGGCCCGAGCTGACACTCAAGCTACATGTTTGGGGTTTACAAGAAAACCAAAAGGGCAATGGGTCCCCCAAATTCGCACATGGCCTGCTGGAAAAAGGGTAGATTTCGCATTGGCTTGCCTTTCTCGTTTGTGGTGCTAATGGTGCGTTGCGGAAACATTTGCTTTCGTCTTGGTTTTTGCCGGTTGGAAAAGGCATGGCTGGACAAGGTGCGAAATGTTTGGATATGGAAGTCATGAAGCATCTTTTCCCGGGGTTCACAGAAAGTCTCAAGGCCGCGCTCATAGGTTGTGTGCTGGCTTGTTGGTTCGGTCAACACGTTCAGCGGTCTACGGTGAATTTGGAGCTTGGGACATCAGAAACCACCCAACACATCTCAACCAAAAACAAGTGGACTCGCACTACTTCTTGTTTCTTATTGTTTGTTTTTTGAGACATCACCTTTTGACTGTCAATGTCAAGCGGATGTCCTTTCGCCGAGTACGAATTTCGATGTTTTGTGTTTAAGGTTGCGCTTTTCAGGTCCATGAGAACAGGCTGCGAATGAAAAAGGAATGAAGGGTGAGGGAAGCCGTTACATCAACTCCAAGTGACGGCTTCGCACTCTCTTATTTTTGTATATATGTTCATTCCATCTCCTTCGCACCAAGAAATCTCGAAAACAATGAAATGGTGGAGAAAAGGGATGCAATCGCTGGCTCAACAACCCCTAACGCTATGCCATGTGTGAAAGAGCTGATCCCAAGTGAACCGCAAGGATTTTCGTCGGACGAAAGGTGCAAAGGTGTCCGAGTCCTGTCAGAGTTCGACCCGTTTCATGGGTATCCTTTGTGTTTTGACTCCCATTCTTGGGGCCAACTCACACCCATCTGTTTCCTAATATTCGGGACCCCTACAATGGTTGATTTCTCTTGGTTTCGCTTGCGCCATGCTGATGCGTTCGATGAGGACGTGGAATCCCCCTGCCCAAAATTGGCAGTTTGAGCTGCAGATTGGGGAAGCGGCGGCTTGGGTTGCAGATCTCAAACAGCTCCCGCCTGGCTTCTCAGGCCGATCCTGGGCGAAAATGTAGTCCCAAAGGCTTCCGGAAGTTTCCCCGGGGGGGGGGCCGGGGGGTAAAGGGGTGGGGGGGTTGAGGCTTCTTCAAAAAAAAGGATTGTGCGATTGAAAGCATGATACCAAGCCAGTATCAAAAAGAGGCCAGGTCGGCACGCGTGGGAGACGCAGTGTTAACCGGGACAACATTACGGTGTCAGACGCAAAAAGGCGCGGGGTCAGATTCAACGTCTTGTCCTTGTTTCTTCAAGCTACCTTTTGGGATTTTGCGGGTTGCTTCAATTGATCACAAAGCCAAGCGAAATGTGAGTCACATATTGCCAAAGCCCAGCCACGCCAAAGGGATTTGCAGGGGCAGCTGCTGCAGCTGCATTTGTAGCATCGCTGAAGCCACCTGCTGCTTGCCCGGCCCGAGCTGACACTCAAGCTACATGTTTGGGGTTTACAAGAAAACCAAAAGGCCAATGGGTCCCCCAAATTCGCACATAGCCTGCTGGAAAAAGGGTAGATTTCGCATTGGCTTGCCTTTCTCGTTTGTGGTGCTAATGGTGCCTTGCGGAAACATTCGCTTTCGTCTTGGTCTTTACCGGTTGGAAAAGGCATGGCTGGACAAGGCGCAAAATACTTAGATATGGAAGTCATGAAGCATCTTTTCCCGGGGTTCACAGAAAGTCTCAAGGCCGCGCTCATAGGTTGTGTGGCATAGGTCCTTCAGATTCACTGGGATTCGCTGGTTTGTTGGTTCGGTCAACACGTTCAGCGGTCTACGGTGAATTTGGAGCTTGGGACATCAGAAACAACCCAACACATCTCAACCAAAAACGAGTGGACTCGCACTACTTCTTGTATCTTATTGTTTGTTTTTTTGAGACATCACCTTTTGACTGTCAATGTCAAGCGGATGTCCTTTCGCCGAGTACGAATTTCGATGTTTTGTGTTTAAGGTTGCGCTTTTCAGGTCCATGAGAACAGGCTGCGAATGAAAAAGGAATGAAGGGTGAGGGAAGCCGTTACATCAACTCCAAGTGACGGCTTCGCACTCTCTTATTTTTGTATATATGTTCATTCCATCTCCTTCGCACCAAGAAATCTCGAAAACAATGAAATGGTGGAGAAAAGGGATGCAATCGCTGGCTCAACAACCCCTAACGCTATGCCATGTGTGAAAGAGCTGATCCCAAGTGAACCGCAAGGATTTTCGTCGGACGAAAGGTGCAAAGGTGTCCGAGTCCTGTCAGAGTTCGACCCGTTTCATGGGTATCCTTTGTGTTTTGACTCCCATTCTTGGGGCCAACTCACACCCATCTGTTTCCTAATACTCGGGACCCCTACAATGGTTGATTTCTCTTGGTTTCGCTTGCGCCATGCTGATGCGTTCGATGAGGACGTGGAATCCCCCTGCCCAAAATTGGCGGTTTGAGCTGCAGATTGGGGAAGCGGCGGCTTGGGTTGCAGATCTCAAACAGCTCCCGCCTGACTTCTCAGGCCGATCCTGGGCGAAAATTTAGTCCCAAAGGCTTCCGGAAGTTTCCCCGGGGGGGGGGCCGGGGGGTAAAGGGGTGGGGGGGTTGAGGCTTCTTCAAAAAAAAGGATTGTGCGATTGAAAGCATGATACCAAGCCAGTATCAAAAAGAGGCCAGGTCGGCACCGTGGGAGACGCAGTGTTAACCGGGACAACATTACGGTGTCAGACGCAAAAAGGCGCGGGGTCAGATTCAACGTCTTGTCCTTGTTTCTTCAAGCTACCTTTTGGGATTTTGCGGGTTGCTTCAATTGATCACAAAGCCAAGCGAAATGTGAGTCACATATTGCCAAAGCCCAGCCACGCCAAAGGGATTTGCAGGGGCAGCTGCTGCAGCTGCATTTGTAGCATCGCTGAAGCCACCTGCTGCTTGCCCGGCCCGAGCTGACACTCAAGCTACATGTTTGGGGTTTACAACAAAACCAAAAGGCCAATGGGTCCCCCAAATTCGCACATAGCCTGCTGGAAAAAGGGTAGATTTCGCATTGGCTTGCCTTTCTCGTTTGTGGTGCTAATGGTGCCTTGCGGAAACATTCGCTTTCGTCTTGGTCTTTACCGGTTGGAAAAGGCATGGCTGGACAAGGCGCAAAATACTTAGATATGGAAGTCATGAAGCATCTTTTCCCGGGGTTCACAGAAAGTCTCAAGGCCGCGCTCATAGGTTGTGTGGCATAGGTCCTTCAGATTCACTGGGATTCGCTGGTTTGTTGGTTCGGTCAACACGTTCAGCGGTCTACGGTGAATTTGGAGCTTGGGACATCAGAAACAACCCAACACATCTCAACCAAAAACGAGTGGACTCGCACTACTTCTTGTATCTTATTGTTTGTTTTTTGAGACATCACCTTTTGACTGTCAATGTCAAGCGGATGTCCTTTCGCCGAGTACGAATTTCGATGTTTTGTGTTTAAGGTTGCGCTTTTCAGGTCCATGAGAACAGGCTGCGAATGAAAAAGGAATGAAGGGTGAGGGAAGCCGTTACATCAACTCCAAGTGACGGCTTCGCACTCTCTTATTTTTGTGTATATGTTCATTCCATCTCCTTCGCACCAAGAAATCTCGAAAACAATGAAATGGTGGAGAAAAGGGATGCAATCGCTGGCTCAACAACCCCTAACGCTATGCCATGTGTGAAAGAGCTGATCCCAAGTGAACCGCAAGGATTTTCGTCGGACGAAAGGTGCAGAGGTGTCCGAGTCCTGTCAGAGTTCGACCCGTTTCATGGGTATCCTTTGTGTTTTGACTCCCACTCTTGGGGCCAACTCACACCCATCTGTTTCCTAACATTCGGGACCCCTACAATGGTTGATTTCTCGTTCGATGAGGACATGGAATCCCCCTGCCCAAAATTGGCAGTTTGAGCTGCAGATTGGGCAAGTGGCGGCTTGGGTTGCAGATCTCAAACAGCTCCCGCCTGGCTTCTCAGGCCGATCCTGGGCGAAGATGCAGTTTCGCGGGAAACCCTCGGGAGCCAACCACCTTAAGTCCAATTTGAGAAAAGCTCATACAAGGGCTTGACATCGGTGTGTCTTGCGATGGTACCCCTCCTGGGGTTTACCTCGAAAAGGGTGTTGCAATTCGTTCAAGCACCCGGGGCCGGTTTGTTTTAAGGATGTGTTGGAACCAGGGGAAACATGCCACACATGGGTTCGCATACACCCTTCTTCCAACGACGGACAGAGGGGTTGCCCAAGGAAAGTGGTCCAAAACCCTCCCATCGTCAGCTTCCATGGGAGCAGGCTTCTTTAGTGTTATGGGAAAACGCCCTTGGACAAATGGGTTCCCCTTCAGGGACCCCAAGTCTCTGGGCTTCAATTAGCTGCTCGGGGTCACTTCACTGCCAGGTGGCCGAAAGTCCATCAGCCACGCCTCGCTGGCGCCAGCGCCTCGAGAAGAAACAGGCAAGAAAAGGCCACCGGGTACCTTGACGGGTCAAGGGGTTGAAGGGTCGAGGGGTTGAATTTGACGGGTTTCCTTGGGGACTTTCTTTGACATCCAAAAGAAGTACCACGTGAATTCAGAGCCACCTATCAGGACATTCAGCCAACACAATGATCGGTTCCCGTCACACACACACACACACATACATACATACACGTATTGGAAACCCAAGTCCTTGTAACATGTCCAAGTGCACGGGGGCAGAATGGAACATAGGAGCAACATGATGAAATCACAGGTCCAGTGCGTTCATGGTTGATGTGTGCATTGTTGCAAAAAGAAAAGCAGTCGCATTCCAGTGTTATCACGGTTGTTGCGCGCATGGTGACAAATGATAATACCACACCTGCCAGTGCATTCACGTACTTGCGTGCAAGATCACAACATGATAAGAACACCTGTCAGTTCGTTCAAGGTACTTGCGTGATGGTGGCGACATGATTAGATCCCACGATCCAGTCAATTCATGGTTGGTGTGTGCATGGTGGCAACCTGATAAACGGACAGACCAACAGGAAAGACGTAATCCGTCTCAGCCAGAGAAGGGGGTGGACGCTTTCTTTCTGGAATGGCTGTGACTTGAATGATAATAATAATAAAGAAAAACAAAAAGCGAAAAAACGCAACCGCTGGCGAATGCTTGAGGCTTGGGGCTCACCATTCCCCTAACCTTTGGGCCAAACAAGGAAGCCACTCGAAAGATCTGGAAGTTGACACGCACACCCGCACGTCTGACCCTAGCATCTGCAAATCGGCTCCCCCCACCAGCTTCAAGCGCTCATAAGGTGCCTTCAAACACAAAAGACATCTCGCAAGAGGTGTGTCCCGCACGGATTCATGAGGCCAAACTCACAGCGTAAACACAATCTGTGCGCAGAGGCAACACATTGGTCATCCCCAACAATAGAAAACGCGTGGTTTCTTCAGGTCGCCGTGCTCAACCCCAACAATGACATGCCCAGATTCGATCTCGGCCCAAGCTCAGATTCACCATTCACCCAGCAGTCAAGTTGGGCGTGAATAAAGGGGCAAACACACCAATTGGACCAAGGACCCTAGGCTCCATGTGGAAAGAAACATTCGGCTGGGCTATGACTCGTAGACTAGCAGACCGAAACCAGAGTCTAAGTTCGGAAACTGCAAGCAAAACGAGAAAAGGAACGGGCAAACAACTCATCGGATCAAACAGACCCTCTTTTCGCGCGGCCGCTTACACACAAGCCGTCTTTCAACTGTGGCCCGGACTGGTGATGCTCATCAAAGTAGAACCTGGGGCCAGGCCGAGCCACTCCCAACTCACGCCTACCATTTAGACCCTTGAAGGGAAACCAACTCAAAATCAGCGATGCCTCGGGGTTGGCGTTGGTCTGGGACATCGGTTGCCAAGAACGAAAAAAACGGGGCTTAAAAGGGTCCAAATGGTTTTCACCCGTGCCATTTGCAACCTACAACTCCCGGCATGCATGGAAGGCATGTCATAACGACGCAGCCCAAACCTAGGAGAACAAAAAAACTCGAGGCCCGTCAAACCTCTAAGGTCAAAAAGAATCCAATCATGCCCCCATGGAATCCCACTGTAACCCAACTCTAAACCAAACCCGACCCAACATTGAGCCACCCTACACCAACCAAATAGCCGCTGCACAGCCCGAAGAACCACAAACTCAACCCAAACCTACCCTTCAACCACAAAAACAACTCTGACATCTATGAGAACATACTGTAAACTACGTAATGAATCTTCTGCAAGAACTCCGGCCAGAATCCGAGGTTTTTATTTGGGTTTTCGGATTTTCGCTCGGGCGTTTCCTCAAGAGCTCCGAGCCGCGTGTTCTGCGGCATCGGCTTCCCGCTCTCCTCGCCGCGCCGGAGATTCTTTGCCGCCGCCTGTCGAGCCGCGTCAATCAAAACGCATGGGGCAAACGCCCGGAGCCTCGCAACCCGCGAACGCCCCTCCCCGGAAGATGCAAAACAAGACTTCCTGAGATTCATGGGATATGTTTGAAATGACACAGCTCACTTGGGTTCAGGGCCTTCCCAATTTCGACTTTCATTCGCACGACATGGTGCTGGCATGAATCATAGGACTGGTCTCTCTACCGCAAGTGCTCACCTTGGACGATGCATTGTCCCCCTTGCAGTTCCGGAAAAGTCCTCCATGCAAACCACAAGCCCGGTCCTCAAGGAAAAGGGACAGCTGACCTCAGTCTCAAAGTTGCCGAAATCAAGCAACTAAAAGTTTCGTCAGCTCGCCCCCTGCACCACAAAATGTCGCCGGTCCCCGCTTCGCGCCGGTAGCGCAAAGGAGAAGCTCGCCCCCGAAAAAAAAAAAAAATACCCCGCGGTGCCCCCCAAAAAGCAGCGCCCCGCGGTCAAAAGAAAAAGAAGTCGAAACTCGAAACTCGCAAGAAGGCAGCGGCCGCCTCCAGGTTGGTCTTCAGCGCGCTGCCCAGGCTCCGCAGCCGTGAGGCGTGGCCCCGCGCGCCGCCCCCCGTCTCGGAAAAGCAGACCTGCGCGCGATGCCGCGCGGCGAGGGGCGGTGTCGGGCCTGGGGATTGGACTTCGAGGGAAAGCAAATAGGAATGAGTTGAACTAAAAGATGGGTTGCCCCCTTTATTGAGGTTGATGAATTATCATTCACGTGTTAATGATCAATGTGCAGGAAGAAAGTGGTCATCCAACATCCGTGGTGAAGAATCAAAGGGTGGAAATCTGCCTCCAAGTTTTTGTGCATCACCAGACACCTCTAATCTCAGCGTTCCAGCTACTTGGAGCTGGATGTTGCGATGCTCACGCGGATCCCATGCCCACGCGTCTTCCCGGATCTTCGGATGCTGGCATGGTAAATAAGGACGCAGGCGTTGCACCCAAGCGGCCTCACAAGTACTGGTGGTGTAGCAGTAGAAGTAGCAGCAGTTGCCATAGCGGTAGCATGTGTTTCCTGTTATTCTTGATATTATTGGTCTTCTTGGTGCTTCTCGTTCTTTTTGTTCCTCCTGTGTGTCTTGTGCTTCTTGTGCTTCTTGTTCTGCTTGCTCTTCTTGCTCTTCTTCTTCGTCTTCCTTGTCTAAAACACAGAGACTTCCCAAGTTTGAGTTTCCCTTTGAGTGGGCCACAGTCATCCCACAGTTGTTGCAAGCGCGTTCCAGTCCGTGCACAGGGCCCATCCTGACGGCAGAGGCCCATCCTTCTGCGATTTGCTGACGGCACATGCGCACACGCCTTCATGGAGCTCCCACTACGCAATCCTTGGGATGAATGCCAACTGACTCGGCCAATGTGCAGAAAGTCTGCATACTGTGGACACTGTGGATGGACGAACTCCTGCACCACTCTGAAACCATAGGCAGCCATTGTTAGTTGGTATTTGCAGGGGGATCGTATCAATCCAGAGTTTCCTAGGTGCAGGATGTTGGTCACCCACAGTAACCAATGCAACCCACCCAGGACCTCTTTAAACGAGCCCCGGAGCCCCAGCGCCCCAGTCTGCCAGGCCTTGTCCACCTCTGTTGCGAGCATGCGGATGTTTTCATCCACGTACCTGGGGCATGTCATACAGAAATTCCTTAGACAATCGAAAACTGTTTGGAGGTTCAAACGAAGATGCAAACAAAGCCAACCGTTCCTGGGAGTAATTCTTCAACGATTCAACGGAACAAATGTAGACATCATGTTGTCTGCCAATTTGCAAGGGCACATTCCATAAACACCTAGAACTTCTGGCGGGAACTGGGTCACGATCCGTGCTATTCATCGGTCGCAGAAACCCACGGTACATCAAAGGGACATCTCGATTTGTGCGCCTTTCCTCGGGCAGGCTCAGCTCTCAACTCGATGAGCGTTCTCCAGTGATCCCGAGGTGATTGGCGCTCTTTCTTTTGGTGACTGTGGTATCTGTTGCTCTTTGAACGTTCATGAGCAAACCCGATTTTGCTTTGAGGCGGCTTCGCAGCGTTTTGGGTTCACTTGCCTTCCTTCTTTCCTCCGGGTACGCTTTTCGCGGGCCTGAGCGCGCGGCCTCCAAACGGCTGGCTTCCTTTTGCCCCAAAAACAAACCGAAACAGCACCCCGTATTTCTCTCCAAGATAATCCTTACGACCCGGAACCATTACCTGCAGGATATGGAGTGTACAAGCACAAAAAAAGCCCTGGAGCCAGTGATTTGGGGGCAGTAAAAATATCTGAGATCCGAGCGTTCGGAAGGCAACCCACTCGGGTTTCGGGTTTTCCACCCAGCCCATCAGCCCATCGGCCCGGGCACTCGCTGAGCCCCGAGTCCTTCAGTGTGCGCAGGCCTTGCAGCGCCAGCTGCAGGTTCGGCACCTTCCGGCCATGCGGCAAACGAACAGCTTCAGACCAAAGAACAGACGGATTTGAGGAAACACTTTTTGAGTTCCCAGTGCGTCACATCCCTGCCCCAGCTCCATTTTGTGTGGAGTTCTTGCCTCAACCTGCTTTGTATAGATTGCAATTGGGGGGTACGGTTTTGTGTACTGGCTCATGTCCTCAAGGTCCCTTCCGGTGAGTTCCACGACAGGAACATTGGCAGCAAGGCCCAAGCACTCATGTCAGCCATACTTGCGTCTGGGGGAACAGCCTTTCAAGGAGTGCTCTCCGGTCATCGAAATGCCCCATTGATGTTTGGACTTGAAACCCGAGGCATCCAATTGCAGCACACGAATCTCAACTTGTAACCCACGCCTCTCGGAAGCAAACGATGGAGCTCTCATCATAGAGCATCTCCTAGCGGAATACGTCGAGGACAACAACGCTTTTCGGTGAGTCGTGGGCCAGGAAAAAACATGGAGCAGAGAATCAAGGGAGAAGAGAAGTTACGCACAAAAATGGAATGTTATCTCTCTTCATTCCGCGAAAGGTACACTCCCTGCAAGTCTGGAAGTAAGCTGGAGCTCGGGCGACGTGCCTGTTTGCCTCTCACGGGCTGTGCCTTTTGTGCAACTCGGCCACTGATCTATTCAAGTGCTTGAGGCGCTATGAACCATGGGCCAGGTTCGACTCATTCAAAAGGACGTGGTGCAGAATTGTGTGCTTCGGCTGCCTGTTTGAGATAGTAGCAACGCGGATGCCATCCAAAGACCCGAGTAACAAAGCAAATGCGGCGGGGATTTTGCACTCGCAAATCATTGCGCAGGATACAATGCATTCCATTCTGAGCGACCTCAACCTCCATCCGGAATCAGCTGTTGAAGTCAAGGTCACAATGCCAAATTGCCTGGATATGTTGCGAATGGAACCGCATGACAAGGTCCAAGACAATCCAGTGCACAAACCCTTCTGCATGTTTTCTGTGATTTGGTGGGTTCGTTTCAAGCGCAACAGGAGGGACACAGGAAGAGTTCTCTCGCCTTTCCGAGAGGTGGCCTGGAGGATTGGCTTGGAGGTTAGGGATGTTGCCCTAAACCTGGAGGTGAGCTCACCAAGAATTGACCACAAAGCCATGGTAAAGTTTGCGTTGACTGTACAGGGCATCCGTAGCCGGCGAAAGGTTCGTTCAAGCAAGCCAACCTGACGTAGCACAGCATGCGGCGCCGGTAAGGCTTTTGTGTTCCCCTTACAAGGGCGCAGTCCCCAAGTTTTCATTTCGTTCATTGATTTTGGAGAGAACAAAAGCGTCGCAAACAATTGCTTACCTGGATTGCAGGGTTGTTTCCTTTGCATGCGGTGCCTGATTTCTGCTTTCGGATGAGCAGGCGATGGGTTTCTGCTTGGACTTGGGTGCTATGTAACCCGTCATACCGAGACCCAAAACAGCGAGAAGCCAACCGAGAGACTGTGCTTGCCAGGACACATTGGCAATGGTGAGCGCTTTTAGCTTCTTCCTGAAGGGCCCGTCCTGACAGAAAGTGCGGGGAGAGGGGGAAAGATGGTTCTAAGCCGACCTCTTCGTTGTTTTGTTGGTGCGTGTGTGTGTGTGTCTTCCACTGCGTACACTTCCACTGCGCACACTAGCAATGCAAGCCTTGTAGGGCGAAAACTCAAATGAAACGCATGTCCAAGTCTTGATGCTTTCAACTCTTGACCCTGCGCTCGCAGGGACACTTGGACCCTTTCACGCCCTGGCTAGGCTTGAGCTGGCTGAGCGGGAACGGCACAAAATCCGATTCACGGAGAAAAGATATGGCGCGAAGCTCTCAGCCTAGGAGTTTGACACCAAAGCAAGAAGCAAACCACGGGCGCTGCCCTCTGGCACCCTTGAAGCTGGGTGCTTGCCGTTGGCTTTCCAGAAGGTGCCCTCAACACAAGACACATCGTCCCCCCCCCCCACCTCCTGTTTTAGAGGACACGGTATCCTTAAAACCCCACCCGCCCTCCTTGTCGCGCATGGCCGCAACCAGCAGGCGAATGGCCTCCGGCCCCTCTTGCGGCTTCGCGGCGATCAGCTCGCAAATCCTCGAACGAGGGGCGTGCTTGAACCCGAACGGTGAGTCAGCAGACCGAAAGCCAACCAACAGCCAGGCAAAAAACGAAGAAGTGGCAAGCGGCGCCAACTACAAACTCACCTGTGAGCAGATCGATCCACATATCAACCTGCCCCTATTTTAGCACGATACCTTAGAACCCAAAAGGCAAAGCGAAAAAAACGGGCATCTGTCGAAGCGAGTTGCCCAAGTCAACGCGCAGTCTTCCGCTTGGTTCTCTCGGCCCAAGTGGGGTTTTAGGCCTCGAAATAAAAATATTTCTCTGAGTCCTTCCCCCGGTTGGAAATTCCGGGTTTCGAGGTGAGACGGGCTCCGATTCTCTCTGAGCTGTGGGCTCGGTGATCTGCGGGAAGTCCACCTTGGACCCGGGGAGCAAGGCCTGGCGCACCAGGTGCGCCGCAGAGCCCAGTGCGGGCAGCTGCAGCGGCCGGCCGCTCCAGAGCAGCACCCAGCCTTGGGCAAAGTTGGTGCAAAGCTCATCTCAGATTGGTCGTTGAGCCACAGCCTAATGTCACACTAGTTCTTGACCCCAAGTAGTACATGGAACTTGAACTTCGGGACCCAGTCGCTTGAAAAGGAACATGGTCCAAACCAGGACCCGAACATCAGGTTCCATCTTAGTTGGTGGGAGGGTCATGTCGTGAACCAACGCAAGGGTTAAAAAAAGGAACAAGGAAGGTGTTTGGCTTCACTTTGTCGCGGGCAGTGGTGTCTCTAGCTTTGATCTGTGGATTGTTTTGCTGTTTGGCTCCCAAAGGGTTTGCACAGGAGCCCAAATTGACCACATGTTGTTCAAGGGCAGCCGAATGACAAGCCAACCATTTCCACCCGACAGTGTCAGCATATTTCCCACCGTGGCCATGGAATTGCCATTGACTCCTTCGAGGGAGGATCGGGGAGGCCTTCGACGACGGGGGTCCCACGATGGTGTTCAACCTGAGACCACCTGATCCGTGGCTAGCTCCAGCAACTGAAATTCACGGCAACAAATGGGACATCCCACACTCAGGCCTTGAATCACATGCGGCCAGCACACAGCAGACACGGGCCGCAAAGCTGTCGCCTTCAACACCAAAAGCCATGCAGGAAAAGGGGCTCACTATATCCTCCTTAGGTGCAGCGAGCATGCCATAAGCGTCAATGCTGGCACTGCGCAAATCCGCGCCATTCCCACTGGTCAATTGCAAAAGGAGATTCAAGTGGACCAACATATTCCGTCATATTCCTTGCTTTTGGCAGGGCGTTGCCAAGAATCATGAACTCTGCGACTTTCAGTCCCGACGATGTTTGGTGAACCTCTTGGAGCTCAAACACCACCATCCCTTTCATGTGTGCTTGCATCAACCATTGAGCTTGAACAGGCCACTTTACAGATTGTAGTGAACCCATCGCGACAGTCAAAAGAACACAGCGTGAGTTGTACCATACTGAGAAGCCAAGCCAGCTTTCATCCACTGCCAGCGAATCCAAGGTGCTTTCACTTCGCCAGAACTCCAGGTCGGCAGAGTCCTACGGATTTAACTGCAAGGAAAATGGGCGAGGCCTGGCATGCGCCTAAGCAAAACTCGGAAAAGTCTGCCTTCTTTCACACAATGCCTGGTTGCATGTGCATGGCCATGGCTCAAAGCAACTTGAACAACAAGCTGGCATGGTCTATGAGACCTGATCTCTCCCCCGAATTCGACAGGCATCGACTTGAACAGTATTCTCATTCCTTCATAAAGCAAAGATCGCTCAGCTGATTTCTGAACATGTCATCCTCGTAAGAGGCTGGCCGGCGTATCTACTTCGATTGCTGTTGCTGGAGTTCCCCAAGCATGCAAGCGGCATCCTCTTGGAACATGCCTAACGAAGTAGTTCCGAGAAGCAGCCAAGGCAGGGCAAACCAGACTAAGATGGTGACACCACATCGAAACCCAACTCTTGATTCTTGAGTTATCTTGAGCCTGGGGCCAGCTACATAGTCCTGGTACCTTTCAAACATGCAACTTCTACACCGTATGCAGTTATGAAACGCAACTCATGCTACACATGCAACGTATGCAGCCGCCGCAACCTGTGCAACCTGGTTCCTCCGGCACTTCCGGCGGCAACCGCGAGGTCATGACGGCGGCATCGGCGGGATTGCGCTTAGCCCCAACCCAAATCAGGCTGAGGGTTTTTCCTGTTCTTTCAGTTGCGCTCAACATGTGCACATGTTGGCCTCAACTGAAAGCCTAAAACTTGAGTCACCGCCTTCCCGGTCGAAGGCCATTGCTTCCAAAACTCGTGTAACTATTCTGCAGCCGCTATATGTATATGTATAAATGAGTCCTTGGCAAAAACCCAATGATCTTCAAGCTTACCTCGAGCACAAAGCTGGCGAAGGACGCAAGGGCGCAAGCTTGGAACACCTGCATTCAAAGCAACGACATAATCATCCACCAAACAGGCCCTGCACAGCGTCGCCCTTTTCAAAGGGAGCCTGCGGAACATCAACACACGACCCAATAATGAGGTTGAATCACGGAAACTGCAGTCAAATTTGTCTGTTCCTGGGCATGGTTCCATGCCTGGTGGGGAGAACGTGAGCCACCTGCACACGCCGATCCCCGAAAGTTTGGAAGGGGCTGGATCATCTCTGATTCCTCCACATTGGCCTCCATCGAACCCACAGCTCCCCCCCAAGGTTCTCATCAAATGTCGATCTCATCCGCGTCACACTTGATCCTGTTCGGCTTTTCCACCTTCATTGTCTCGGAGCAAAGCTCTGACACGACGCAGTTGGATACACTTTCAACAAAGCGTTGAAGAAAAAAGCGTTGCATCACTGCTCACGCACTGCTTTCCATCGCTCCTTGCTTTGCTTCTCTTCTTCAGTCAGTCTCCCGTTTTGTGAAGGAAGGGCATTGGACATGAACACCAACCATGAACCCACAGCATCTGTTCCTAGCAAGGATTCTTTGTTCAATATTGAGCTTCAGCAGTACATTTTTTTGGGATGAAGCCACCCTTGCCGTCCTGCAACGTCAGCCTCCAAACATTCTGACCCAAACCGTTGCAACCTTGCGCTACTGGCAATTGCTGACCAAAAAAACCAGGAGCAAGGGCATGGCGCCAGAACATACACAGAATCGTTCGCCTAAGATTAGCAGCAAAAACTCGGGTCCAGAAACAAGTGAACTGAGCAAAGGCCTGCTGAGTTATGGCTGCTTACAGCAGTATCTCAGGAGTCCCGTCCACAGTCAACATTGTTTACAATGAAAGTCTTAGAGGCCATTTCTGTAGTACACAATCAAATCAATATTTAGCCCGGACCTCGCAAAATCTATTTTATTGCCCAAACCTAGCAATCGACGCAGCCAGTAAGTAGTTCCCAAAAAAACTCGGATGCGCCGTTTTGACGCTAGGCGCTGACCATCGGCAGACAGGCAGCCTCGATGTAGGGCCCCAGGTCCCACAACGCCTGCCTCAAAGCCAAGTCCCACACTCCTTTGAGTAGACTCTTAGACGCGGCTCTCCTCCGTGAAACAAGCTGGCGGAAGTCCCCTTCTCGCAAATCCTGCCCAAACTGTCAGGCTGAGGCATGGGTTGAAATCTGGCTAAGCCGCTGCGCCAGGATCTGCTTCGCCATGTTGCGGAAAGGCAAAACACGATTCTGAGATCCGGCAACGCGTGGCCCGGCCAAGCTCGCAAATCTGGCGCACAACGCTGCATCTGCGCAGGCCACTGAGCCACGAGCAACTGGCGACCCAATCTGCCACAACCGCGTTGGCGGAGCCAAGGCCACATACGCACGGATCACAGCAAAGCCGATTTTACGGCATCTTCCCTCGCCTCCAAGCTCACCTCGCTGCTCTTGCCGCCGAGAGCTACGAGCTCAGAAAGTTGAGTCATCCTGGTCTTGCACAGCCAGTTGTAGGGGCCAAGTCAGCACTGAACAAGTCCTTGGATCTGCCGACTTGTTGTCTGCCAAGCAAAGGCGTGCGATCGGAACTTTTGCTGAGGGCATTGCGCAAAACAAGGCCAATGTCTGCTGCCAGCGCCCATCTTTCTCACAAGCGCTGATGTTGGCACACAAGCTCTTGACGGCAAGCCTTGAAAAAGGGCCAATGCCACCTTTCTCGCAGGCAGTAAGCCTGGAACCTTGACATCACTGCCCCTCTGCGAATGACCAAAGGTCTATACCGTTAAAGGGGCAACGTCGCACATTGCAGGTTGAGCTGCGCCAATCAAAGCGCCACTTCCTCTTGTCACGTCTCTTTCGGGAAACGTCGCACATTGCAGGTCAAGCTGGGACCTTGACATCACTGCCTCTCTGCAAATGACCATTGTCGTCTCATGCGCTTCAGCCATCTTGCTCAATGATCAAAGGTGACTACGAATTCGGAAGCTTTTGCCCACGCACACCTGGTTGGAGAGAATCCACCCAACTCCTCAAAAAGCATGCCGCTGCATCAGCAACAGCTGGCCACCACAGAAATGTGAAATGGCGCAAAGAAAAGCCAAATGTGAAATGGCGCAAAGAAAAGCCACCGGAATCCCTCAGCGATGGCGGCGTGAAAGATTGGGTGGTAAGCACAGCCGGGAGGGGCAAATCAAGCAGGAAGCATGGCTGCCACCCCTCTGCACTCCCAGCTGAGTGCTCGAGCAGAAGATGCCCGGCAGCTGCGCGATGGCTGATCCTACGAATGTCCTGTTTGCAGGCTGACAAGACCTCGTTACGGCCCGCTCTGAACTCGACAATACCAAACAAAGACCTACCATTAGTCAGCATCATGGAAGCGGTCACACCCTATTGGCAGCCAGGCGCAAAAGCTTGTACTGCTTTAGCCCGCTGGCTGAAGCTTGTACTGCTGTAGCAAGCTGGCTTAAGCTGTTCGATTGTAAATGCCACTCGAGTCAATCCTATGGTTGGCAGAGATGAGGCCGCTTTGACGCGGACGCACATGGTTTAGGCATGATCCAGCGTTGACAAACAAGTTTGCACTATTCGATCTTCTGCCCCGCAGCGAGCAGTTTCGACTTTGACCTTGTCGCTTTGCCTGAAATGTCGACAGTCAAGCTGAAAGGTTGCTTTGGTTATTAGTCAGCATCATGGAAGCGGTCACACCCTATTGGCAGCCAGGCGCAAAAGCTTGTACTGCTTTAGCCAGCTGGTCCTAAGCAAGCAAAGTGCCTGCAGACCCATTGCTACACAAATGTTTGCTCGAGCTTTCGTGGCAAATAAGTGCGCGAGTAATGGCAAATGGAAACACATGCAAACACAGGGATGGCGGGGCAGAGCTTTGGCTCTGCACACTTTTTGGAATTGCGCCCGAGTTGCGGAAAATTGCGCCCAAGTGGCGGGAAATTGCGCTCGAGTTGCGGGTTCGTTTTCTCTCGAGCACTTCACCAGAGCTGCCAGGCAGCCTCAAAAAATGCTCGAATATCAAAGGGTTCTCCAGGTGATTGCAAATGCCACAAACAAGTCTGCACTATCCGATCTTCTGCCCGGCAACGAGCAGTTTTGACTTTGACCTTGTCACTTTGCCTGACATGTCGACGGCCAAGCTAAAAGGTTGCTTTGGTTTTGTCCCTTCCCGGACCGGTGATGGTCTTACAAGAAGCGGGGTTGTACCCCAACTAATCAAATGCCACTTCCTCCTTTCACGTCTCTTCCAGGAAACGTCGCACATTGCAGGTCAAGCTGGGACCTTGACATCACTGCCTCTTTGCAAATGACCAAAGACCTACCATTAGTCGGCATCATGGAAGCGGTCACGCCCTATTGGCAGCCAGGTGCAAAAACTTGTACTGCTTTAGCCCGCTGGCTGAAGCTTGTACTGCTGTAGCCCACTGGCGTAAGCTTGTACTGCTGCAACCCGCTGGATTGTAAATGCCACTCGAGTCAATCCAATGGTTGGCAGAGATGAGGCCGCTTTGACGCGGACTCACATGGTTTAGGCATGATCCAGCGTTAACAAACAAGTCTGAACTATCCGATCTTCTGCCCCGCAGCGAGCAGTTTCGACTTTGACCTTGTCGCTTTGCCTGAAATGTCGACAGTCAAGCCGAAAGGTTGCTTTGGTTGTGTCCCTTCCCGGACCGGTGATTGTCTTACAAGAAGCGGGGTTGGAACCCAACTAATCAAAGGCCACTTCCTCTATTCACATCTCTTCCGGGAAACATCGCACATTGCAGGTCAAGCTGGGACTTGACATCACTGCCTCTTTGCAAATGACCAAAGACCTACCATTAGTCAGCATCATGGAAGCGGTCACACCTTGTACTGCTTTAGCCCGCTGGCTGAAGCTTGTACTGCTGTAGCAAGCTGGCTTAAGCTGTTCGATTGTAAATGCCACTCGAGTCAATCCTATGGTTGGCAGAGATGAGGCCGCTTTGACGCGGACTCACATGGTTTAGGCATGATCCAGCGTTGACAAACAAGTCTGCACTATCCGATCTTCTGCCCCGCAGCGAGCAGTTTTGACTTTGACCTTGTAGCTTTGCCTGAAATGTGGACTGTCAAGCCAAAAGGTTGCTTTGGTTTGTCCCTTCCCGGACCGGTGATTGTCTTACCAGAAGCGGGGTTGTAACCCAACTAGTCAAATGCCACTTCAGCCAGGCACAAAATAATGTACTGCTAACCAGTTGATTGATAAAGGAACAACCATGGTGGAAGGGCCCTTCAACGTCAACTTGCCAGCTGCCATGGCTGGAAAGGAAGAGGAACCATACGGGCCAGTGGAAAATCCTGCCTGGCGCCACCTGAACGATCCAGAAAGATTCCGCAAAAAGAGTCTTGGCTTTGAACCAGAAGGCCACCACCGCCAAGGGAAGGCTGGCTCACACCCTCTCCCTTGCATGTTGAGTCACAAGGCCAAGTTGCTGCAAGTGTTCACACGACACCGGCACCACCTTCCAAATAAGGTGATGCGGTTGTGGAAGGGACCTTGCTTCCCCTTCTAGATGTTGGGATAGTAGTGCATCAATAGCAAAAACGGGTTGGGGGTTGGGAGCGTGGGGCGTTTACAAATACGAGTGTAATATGAGCGCGGTTTGCAAAAGCATTTTGCTTCTTTTCGGATGCTTGTCTTGTCGAATTAGCTTACGTCGTCACTCAGGAAATAGGCTGCCTTTGGACTTTGGGCCTGGATTCAACAAATTGACACAACTTGCATTGCAAACTTTCTCAGCCAGTGGGAGCTATTTGAGCCAAAGGCGAAGGCAAAGTGGCAGTTCTAGCTGGTTTTGGCGGGTCCCTTTCTGGTGACCCTCCATTCTGGTTCATGAAATTTGCTCTAAGCACTGTCGCAGTTGGCGGCTACAAGTCTTCGATTGATTGAACTAGCTCGCCGACATGACAGGCGATTGGGGCATTCACGAAATCAGACTGTCAACGCCCTTACCCCCAAATCTGGGAATGCGGGAGATGGGGCCCAGCTGGCGGCCGTCAAATCCAGCATGGGTGAGCTCTTTCCTACCTGATATCACGCTAGACGCGCAATGGACTGGGGCCTTACAAGGCACCCACGGCGCTGCAGCCAGCCGTTCTTCGCGGACACAGTGACACCTGCTCACCAAATGCTCAGTTCACAGCTGTGCCGACTCCGGCAGGCGAATTGCCCGGCCCAGCGCTGACAAAACGTCTTCAAAATCCGACCTTCTCCGCCGCAGCGAGCAGTGGGCCGAATCAATGCCACACCAAGCCCTGCGCGACCCGGGGCCACAGAAAATGCCTTGCCCCTGAGCAACACGGTTGACTTTGCAAACCTGAACATCACTCACCCTCTGCGAATGACTAAAGGCCCACCCGTGCTCAGCACCATGGGAGCGGCAAAGCCTGCAGCCAGGCGCGAAAGCTTGTACTGCCTTAGCCCGCTGATGAAAAGCTGTGCGGGACAAGCAAAGCTATTGCAAGTGCCACTCGGATCATTCCAAATGGTTGGCAAAGATGAGGCAGCTTTGACGCTGACTCACATGGTCGAAGCACGAGCCGACAAACAAGTCTGCACTATCATCCGATCATGGGACTGGGCAGACCCCGCAAACCAAATGATTTATGAAGGAACAAGCATGGTGGAAGGGCCCTTCAACGTCAACTTGCCAGCTGCCGCGGCAGCAAAGAACTGCACCATAACATAAGAGGAGACATGGTGGACCAAGGGAGGGCCGGCTCACAACCTCAGGTGGAATGCTTCACCTGGCCAGATTGCCCCACTGTGTTGTAGCCCAAGAGGCTTCCCACGCATGTTGAGTCACAAAGCCATGTTGCTGCAAGTGTTCACACCCTGCGTGGCTCCAAGCACGGTCCCCGGCTATATTCATTACATCGTCACGCAGGAAATAGGCTGCCTTTGGGCTTTGGGTCTGGGTTCAACAAATTGCCACAACTTGCATTGCACATGTTTTGGAATTCCTTTCTCAGCCAGTGGGAGCTATTTGGGCCTGGTGCGGATTGTTGCGGGTCACCTCCTGCTTTTTAGTTGCTTTGGTTCTTGAACAATCGGCGTCGCGCAAAGCCAAAGGCGAAGGCAAAGTGGCAGTTCTAGCTCAAAGGCAAAGTTGCAGTTCTATCTGTTTGGGCGCGTGTCGTTCTTGGTGGCCCTCCATTCTGGTTCATGAAATTTGCGCTAAGCACTGTCGCAGTTGGCGGCTACAAGTCTTCGATTGATTGAACTAGCTCGCCGACAAGCTTGACAGGCGATTGGGGCATCACGAAATCACACTGTCAACGGCCTTACCCCCAAACAAATGCACAGTATGTCAGAAAACGGGAGATGTCGCCCAGCTGGCGGCCGTCAAATCCAGCATGGGTGAGCTCTTGCCTACCCGATGTCAGGCTCGACGCGCAATGGACTGGGGCCTTACAAGGCACCCACGGCGCTGCAGCCAGCCGTTCTTCGCGGACACAGTGATTACTGCTCACCAAATGCTCAGTTCACAGCTGTGCGGACTCCAGCACGCGAATTGCGCAGCCCACCGCTGACAAAACGTCTTCAAAATCCGACCTTCTGCGCCGAACTTGTCGTGGGCCAAATCACACACCTTGCATAAAGAACGCCTTGCCTCTCAGCGAGGAGGTTGACTTTGGGCTTTCGGCAGGCCCGATATTTCACACCGCGGAGGCTGTCAGGAAGGCTTTAGCTGAAAGATTGAAAGACATAGCCCCGGGTTAGCTGGGGGGGGGGGGCAGCCCCCTCAGACCCAAATATGTTAACATTTTGTTCGGGGGCACGTCTCTAAGTTAAGCAATGTACTAGAGTTCTTGTTCTGGGTGGACAATTGTCAAGCGGTGTCTTTGATTGTGCCCATGGGCTCCTTCCTTTGGGTCGCTTGGCGATTCCGCTTGGCAAGGATTTTGGCTCACACAAAGTACAACCCGTGGAGCATTTGCACAGGCTTGCTTCCGCGAGTTACTTCTTCTGATTAGAACTTGAGTTGTTCAATTGGCCGGCGTCCAACTGAACAACTCACAGTCGGACTGAGCCACTGGGCTTCCCGTCGGCATCTTGTTCCGGCTGTTAATTCTTCAGTCGGCCGCCGTCCAACTGAACAACTAGATGCGTCGGTTGTCTGAGGTTACTTTCTCCCAAGGAAATATGTCCATGCCTTGTTGTTGCTTTTCAGACGAGTCAAAAGTGGAATTTTCAAAACTTCGACACGCGCCAACAAAACATGACGTGCTTTGATCCACTACAGCAGTTGCGGGAGCGCAGGGACAGTGGTATGGGAGTGGTGCGGGGGTACACTTTGCTTATCTTCAGGCTTGACGTGCCCAGCTTCCAGCACTTAACGAATTAAACATTGTTGGGCGTACCCCCTCCCCAATATTGAAGCAGTGAACCGGGAGGGGTGAAAGACAATTCAACGCGTACCCATGCATGACGGCCTGCGCGAGCTGCATGTCAGCCCAGATATTCAACGCCAGCGTGCATCGTTGGCGTTTTGGAAAACGTCGCACATTGCAGGTCAAGCTGCGATCTTGACATCACTGCCAGTCTGCAAATGGTCAAAGCCTATGGCTGATCGACCGCAGCCCTGGCCACCTTTCATTATCTGGATTGTTGTGTGTCGGCTTCTGTTTCTTTGCTTTGGTTCTTGAACAGACTTGCACCAGCGTCGCGCAAAGCCAAAGGGCGAAGGCAAAGTTGCAGTTCTATCTGTTTGGGCGCGTGTCGTTCTTGGTGGCCCTCCATTCTGGTTCATGAAATTTGCGCTAAGCACTGTCGCAGTTGGCGGCTACAAGTCTTCGATTGATTGAACTAGCTCGCCGACAAGCTTGACAGGCGATTGGGGCATCACGAAATCACACTGTCAACGGCCTTACCCCCAAACAAATGCACAGTATGTCAGAAAACGGGAGATGTCGCCCAGCTGGCGGCCGTCAAATCCAGCATGGGTGAGCTCTTGCCTACCCGATATCAGGCTCGACGCGCAATGGACTGGGGCCTTACAAGGCACCCACGGCGCTGCAGCCAGCCGTTCTTCGCGGACACAGTGATTGCTGCTCACCAAATGCTCAGTTCACAGCTGTGCCGACTCCCGCACGCGAATTGCGCGGCCCAGCGCTGACAAAACGTCTTCCAAATCCGACCTTCTGCGCCGAACTTGTCGTGGGCCAAATCACACACCTTGCCTTTGGGCTTTCGGCAGGCCCAAGAAGGCTGGAGCTCTGAAAGGCAAAGCCTCCTGAGAAGCCCAGTTGCAAGGAAGGCTTCAGCTGAAAGATTGAAAAACAATTCAACGCGTACCATGCGTGACGGCCTGTGTGAGCTGCGTGTCGGCACAAAAAATCAGTGCCAGCCTGGATGTGGGGAGACAGGAAGGCACACCTGCTCGCGAGAAGTCATCTCTGCAGGTCCATAATGGGATAATGCGAAAGTTGCCGCTTTTGCCAGACTGGGCGCATCACTGCGCAGCCTGCTCTCCAACGCTAAATTAGGAGCACAAGAGCGGTGTTCACAAAACGTCCTGCTCAAATGTAGGTTGTAAGGAAGTCTTACGCAAAGTTGCTTACACGAGCTTACGTGAGCACAGGGGCAGCTTACGCCATCAGCCACAACAATTGCACTTGCGCAAACATGTTTGCCTTACACGGGAAGCCCTTATGACCACCCCCCCTTCAGTCGCAATGCAAAGTGGGCTTGAACCCTGCTCACAAGGACTGACCTCACCAAGCGGGTCTCACTGTGCACTGGCTGCATTCTGCACCACGTTGTCTCGCAAAGCTTTCCACAGTCGAAGTTCACTTTGGTGTTCGGAGGCCACAACGAGGTTTGCAAGCCACAAACTGCGGGAGGAATTGCCCCTGGCCATCCGCATTTGCATCGCAGTTATGTTCAGCGACGGTCAGACCAAGCGACCAATCAATGATATAGCCCGCCAGAATCCAATGCGGAGAAAGTGGGGCGGCGCCGAGGGCACCGACAGTATTGAGGTCCGGGGATCCGTCAAGGTCTGGGGGTGGTTGACCCTCAGCGTGCATGAACTCGAAGGAGGTGGAAGATCCTCAGGGCAGTCTTCATATGGGCCTCTACCAGCGGGCCCACGGATACTGTACTTCAATCAACTATAGCATCAGCCATTGCTAGAAGGCCTTGATTGCATGGGAAACCATAGGTGACTGATGCGGACTTCTTGTTGCACATGCCTACCAGTGACAAGTCAAGTGATATCGATTCGACTTGGCCGCAACAAAACAGGCAGAAATTGAGGCAACAAAACAGGGGGGAGCGAAACTGGACTGCCGTACTTCTCACCAAACTTCTTGTAGCCCATCGCTGCAACGTTGGGGAACCGGATTTCGTGCCCATGTTCGGTAAGCTACGCAGCGTGGGCTTGTACCCCTTTCTCTGTTTCCCCAACGGCTGGGCAACAATTTTCCATGATACCACAGGCGCCCGCCCCAAGCCCTGAGTCAGAACCAGAAAGTGCTGCTGGAAATTTGCCTCTTGGGTTTGCATTTCAGCTCTCTCATTGGTGGCCTGCAAACCTTGCTGCGAAGGCTTAACCAGCGTGAATGTCCATTGGTACATTTGAGGGCTTCCGTACTGAACCAACCAGCAGGATACAAACGTGTATGGGCCAAAATCAAAAAGCCCCACAACATCTGTGTTTGTTCCTTTTCACGTCCCTAAGCCAATCAAAACGCGCACGCCGTTCACCCCGCCAAAACCGTCAGGCGCTGCCCAGGCGCTGGTCCGCGTCGGAGCTCTCAGGTCGTTGCACCGGCGCCGCAATCGGCCTCCGGCGTGCTTCGGCGGTTTCGGCGCGCGACGTGGTTTGCACCGAAGATCAGTCGGGCCCACGGATAGTTCGCTCTTGCGACTCAATGCCTCAAGTTCTTAGATGGGGTTAGACAAATGGACCAACCGGGGGTTTAATGGGGGCTCAGACGGGTTTAATGACCCTCTTCGCGATTTTGGAATACTTTGACCAACCTTCATATGCGCCAGCGCGACGGGATTTGATTTGCCCAAACTCAACCAGTGTGCCGCACACCTGGCTGCCTCATTTTGGTAGGGGGTCAAATTTAGCTTTTTAGACCCACAAAACGGAAGACAACACCCAGGTAGCCCTTACCCACAGGACGAACAAAGCTCTCTTGGGCATGTCTCCAAGGAAAGGCTTTGAGGGAAAAACTCGTCACCATGTCCCTGCGAAGTACCAGGGGCTTTGGCTCTACAAACATGAAACCAAACAACATGCATAGGCCATATACCTCCATCGCACCCGGTAATATACCCCCCTCACTGGTAGAACCACCTAACATTGCCCTTTTCTTGGCCAGCATCTGGGTTGCATGGAAAACATATATTCGGGAATGTTGTTTCATCTGCAGATCTATCAGCATAGATTGCCTTTTGTGTATGTAAGTCGCACCAGCCCAGAGTCAGCGTGCGCAGTCTGTCTGACTGTGGAACACTACAGCGGTTGTTTTTTTGATTTCCTTGTTGCTGCGACAAGACCGCTCAGTGGATGCAATGCAATGCAAAATGCAGATCTTCCCTTTGGGTATTTTGGGAGGAGACTCTGAGCACCGCGTTCATGGACCAAAAGGCCTTGCCGTTGAAGCTGCTGCCCAGGCGCTGCTTCTCCTGAAGCGCTCAAGGAACTCGCTGGAATGGGTGTAAGTCTGGGACAAGACAAAAGTTGGTTTCCTTTTGGTCTCCCAAAACCAACCAAACAATGTATCCAATCTGAATAGGGGAACCATGGGAACCCCCAAGAATGGTTTGCTTTGCTCTGCTTTCCCTCTAAAGGCCAACCATGCATAAGTTCAGTTCAAAACTTCATATGGGTGTGACTTGAAAGAATAGGGACCCTTGGGTGGATCATTTTGGTGGGAATTCATGTCCTCCAGCTTGAGGTGGTTCCCGAGTAAAATCCGCGGCAACATCCGGAGCTACTGATGGTTGCCAAACCCACGACGATCGCTACCAGGGGTTCGTGGCTTAGTATTCAAATCGGGTTTCATCCATCAACGCGAAGTGGATGTGTTGTGTACTTTGAGTGGATGCCACAGCCAGGGACCCGTTAGGTGGACAAAGAGTTGGAACCAGTTTTGGCTGATTGACTTGCGTGTTTCCTGGGGTTTGTGCACCAATGGGAAGACTAGGCGCCCGTCGGGAAAGCGGCAAGGGAGCTTGCAAACCAGGAAAGGCCAGGGGCAGTTGGGGTCAAAGCGCCCCAGTTTCATCACTGCATCGATCAAGTCTTCCCAACATGAAACGGGAGAATGGGTTGCGCAATAGGAAGAAAATGGAGCCTGGAGATGGGGTCTTGTGATGCTCCTGCGACGCCTTCAGTCGGGGTGCGGTGCGGCTTCGGCAACACAAGGGGTCTCCATACAGGTCTGGGTCAAAATAGGGCACCCCCCAAAACCACAGTTTTTCGTAGACTCCCGACATGGCTGGGGCTTCTTTTTGGTTTCCCGGAAAAGGGGTACCCCAAAAAAGACACACCCGTTTCCCCTAGTTTGCAAAGCGATCTGAGGCGTTCATTTGTCTAGGGGTTGATTCCAAGGCCAGTTTTGGAGGTCAAAATTGAGGGACTGTTGGAATTATTTGCGAATGATTCCCCATTACTTTAAAAACCCAACGTTTTTGGTAGGTGCCCCTAGAAGGCGCCTAAAAGCCCCAGAATAAATGTTAGCCTTTTGGGGCCATGACAAAAAACGGACCAAAAAAGGAAACTAGAAGGTCAAAAGGTCGGCTTTGGGCAAGCGAGTTTACAGTAGGATTCGAAGCATTGATGTTTTGAACTGTGGATGGACAAAATCGGTGGTCAGTCGCGGGATTATTCTTAGGGGCGCATCCCTGATCTTGCTGGGGCCTCACTGAAGTATAATGAACTTTGATGCCTGGTCATGCGGGTAATGAGGGTCCCCAAACGGTCCCTTGGGATCTGGGAACAAGTTTCTCGATCTTCAGATGATCCGTTTCTCTGCCGGCAAAAGCCACCAGGCACATGCCTCGACGAAGCTAGTCGTTTTGGGGCCCTAGAACCATTCGGGTATGGAGCAAATTCTGGACCCGTTCCCGAGAACCAGACCCAAAGCTGCCATAGTTTTTGGCCCTCTCTGAAAGTCACAAGATCAGCCTGAAAAAGGCGCTCTCTCTGTTCTCTTTTTGGCAGAACCCAAACGATTGCCGCTGTGTGGTTGGTCCGAGATCTGCAACCCCTCGCCTCCTTGAAGCAGTCCGGCAACGCATTCAACTTTTGCCATGGCCGGCCGCAAAAGACGCGCGAGATATCGCAACGGGCTAACTTATGAAGATGTCCCCAAGAGGGCAGGGGGCAAAATGAAAGTTCGCATGTGTTTTGGAATCAAATACGTTTCCTATGAGTACTATGTAGGTTGAAATCTGAAAGCTCTCGGGCGAGAAGAAAAGCATCACCGCAAAGCAAGTTTTGTTTTCAAGCGAAACCTTCAGCCAATACACGCACATTGTTGCCGTGTAAGCGCAAGGTGCCTTCGGAAATTCAATGTGTTCTGCCTCATGTTTGCACCTTCCATGCGCTGAGCGTTCACACCTGCATTTCTTGAAGATCTAGGGCAAATGAGGGCGGCAGGAGCTCAACACTACTTGAACGGTTCGGAACAAATCGCAAGAAGTTCAGTAGCTTGTTTGGGTCCCGGATGGCAACCATGAGCGCACCCGCATGGGCGTGCATGTAGTGCTGAGATCTTGCAATGTGCAGGTCGCGTTGGCGTCGGTGGGGCCAAGGCAGCGGCGCCTACCGAAGTCTGTCTGAGTTGACAGGTCACAAAAAGTCACACGGCTTGGCCACATGCCATTTCAAAGGAGCCAAAACACCAGCACAAACCCCAAATAGCATGGGAGAACAGCAGCACCCTGGCCCTGGCCAGCAACCCAGCACATTGGCTGCAGCGCCAAACAAGGACCGCCAGTCACCACCAGCACACCGACCCTGACAATCACCACCAGCAAACAGAGCAGCACTTCCTGAGCAGCACCCCGCCGGCACCCTGACCGGCACCCTGATGGACGCCAGAAGCCACTCATCTGCGCACGCCAGAAGCGACTCTACATTACATACATACATACATTACACCATACATACATTAAATACGCACATACATGCAAACGAACATACATGCACACATGCATTACACACATGCATCACACCATGCATCACACATACATACATACATACATACATACATAACATAACATAACATAACATAACATAACATAACATAACATCACATGACATAACATGCCATAACATACATACATACATACATACATTACATACATACATACATACATACATACATACATACATAACATTACATTTCATTTCATTACATTACATTACATTACATTACATTACATTACATTCATTACATTACATTACATTACATTACATTACATTACATTACATTACATTA
>CAUJNA010003501.1:0-42500 GCA_963377175.1 Effrenium voratum | reverse complement strand
GATGTAGGGCCCCAGGTCCCACACCGCCTGCCTCAAAGCCAAGTCCCACACTCCTTTGAGTAGACTCTTAGACGCGGCTCTCCTCTGTGAAACAAGCTGGCGGAAGTCCCCTTCTCGCAAATCCTACCCAAACTGTCAGGCTGAGGCATGGGTTGAAATCTGGCTAAGCCGCTGCGCCAGGATCTGTTTCGCCATGCTGCGGAAAGGCAAAACACGATTCTGAGATCCGGCAAGGCCTGGTCCGGCCAAGCTCGCAAATCTGGCGCACAGCGCTGCATCTGCGCTGGCCACTGAGCCACGAACAGCTGGCGACCCAATCTGCCACAACCGCATTGGCGGAGCCAAGGCCACAGGCGCACGGCTCACAGCTCAGCCGATTTTACCATATCTTCCGTCACCTCCAAGCTGACCTTGCTGCTCTTGCTGCCGGGAGCTACGAGCTCAGAAAGTTAAGTCATCCTGGTCTTGCACAGCCAGTTGTAGGGACCAAGTCAGCACTGAACAAGTCCTTGGATCTGCTGACTTGTGGTCTGCCAGGCAAAAGCGTGCGATCGGAACTTTTGCTGAGGGCATTGCGCAGAACAAGGCCAATGTCTGCTGCCAGTGCCCACCTTTCTCACAAGCACTGATGTTGGCACAGAAGCTCTTGACAGCTAGCCTTGAAAAAGGGCCAACGCCAGCTGCCACTGAGCACCTTTCTCGCAGGCAGTAAGCCTGGAACCTTGACATCACTGCCCCTCTGCGAATGACCGAAGGTCTATACCGTCAAAAGGGCAAAGTCGCACATTGTAGGTCGAGCCGCGCCAATCAAAGGCCACTTCCTCTTGTCACGTCTCTTTCGGGATGGACCTTCACTGCCTCTCTTCAAATGACCAATTAGTCATCATGAAAGCGATCGGGCCCTATTGGAAGCCAGGCGAAAAAGCTTGTGCTTTGGCCCGCTGGCTAAAGCTTGTAGTGCAGCCCGCTGGCTTAAGCTGTTCGATTGTCAATGCCACTTGAGTCAATCCTATGGTTGGCAGAGATGAGGCCGCTTTGACGCGGACTCACATGGTTTCAGCATGATCCAGCGTTGACAAACAAGTCTGCACTATCCGATCTTCTGCCCCGCAGCGAGCAGCTTTGACTTTGACCTGGTAGCTTTGCCTGAAATGTGGACTGTCAAGCTAAAAGGTTGTGTTGGTTTTGTCCCTTCCCGGACCGGTGATTGTCTTACAAGAAGTGGGGTTGTAACCTAACTAATCAAATGCCACTTCCTCCTTTCACGTCTCTTCCGGAAAACTTCGCACATTGCAGGTCAAGCTGGGACATGACATCACTGCCTGGCTAAAGCTTGTACTACATGGTTTAAGCATGATCCAGCGTTGACAAACAAGTCTGCACTATCCGATCTTCTGCAGCGCAGCGAGCAGTTTTGACCTTGACCTTGTCGCTTTGCCTGAAATGTCGACTGTGAAGCTAAAAGGTTGCTTTGGTTGTGTCCCGTCCCGGACCGGTGATTGTCTTACAAGAAGTGAGGTTGGAACCCAACTACTCAAAGGCCACTTCCTCTTTTCACATCTCTTCCGCGAAACATCGCACATTGCAGGTCAAGCTGGGACATGACATCACTGCCTCTTTGCAAATCACGAAAGACCTACCATTAGTCAGCATCATGGAAGCGGTCACACCCTATTGGCAGGCAGGCGCAAAAGCTTGTACTGCTTTAGCCAGCTGGTCCTAAGCAAGCAAAGCGCCTGCAGACCCATTGCTACACAAATGTTTGCTCGAGCTTTCGTGGCAAATAAGTGCGCGAGTGATGGCAAATGGAAACACATGCAAACACAGGGATGGCGGGGCAGGGCTTTGGCTTTGCACACTTTTTGGAATTGCGCCCGAGTTGCGGAAAATTGCGCCCAAGTGGCGGGAAATTGCGCTCGAGTTGCGGGTTCGTTTTCTCTCGAGCACTTCACCAGAGCAGCCAGGCAGCCTCAAAAAGTGCTCGAATATCAAAGGGTTCTCCAGGTGATTGCAAATGCCACAAACAAGTCTGCACTATCCGATCTTCTGCCCGGCAACGAGCAGTTTTGACTTTGACCTTGTAGCTTTGCCTGAAATGTCGACTGTCAAGCTAAAAGGTTGCTTTGGTTGTGTCCCTTCCCAGACCGAGGTTGGAACCCAACCACTCAAAGGCCACTTCCTCTTTTCACATATCTTCCGCAAAACATCGCACATTGCAGGTCAAGCTGGGACATGACATCACTGACTCTTTGCAAATCACAAAAGACCTACCATTAGTCAGCATCATGGAAGCAGTCACACCCTGTTGGCAGCCAGGCGCAAAAGCTTGTACTGCCTTGGCCCGCTGGCTGAAGCTTGTGCTGCTGTGGCCCGCTGGCTTAAGCTTGTACTGCAGCCCGCTGGCTTAAGCTGTTCGATTGTCCATGCCACTCGAGTCAATCCCATGGTTGGCAGAGATGAGGCCGCTTTGACGCGGACTTACATGGTTTAAGCATGATCCAGCGTTGATAAACAAGTCTGCACTATCCGATCTTCTGCACCGCAGCGAGCAGTTTTGACTTTGACCTTGTAGCTTTGCCTGAAATGTCGACTGTCAAGCTAAAAGGTTGCTTTGGTTTGTCCCTTCCCGGACCGGTGATTGTCTTACCAGAAGCGGGGTTGTAACCCAACTAGTCAAATGCCACTTCAGCCAGGCACAAAATAATGTACTGCTAACCAGTTGATTGATAAAGGAACAACCATGGTGGAAGGGCCCTTCAACGTCAACTTGCCAGCTGCCATGGCTGGAAAGTAAGAGGAATCATGGTGGGTTCCCATACAGGCCAGTGTAAAATCCTGCCTGGCGCCACCTGAACGATCCAGAAAGATTCCGCAAAAAGAGTCTTGGCTTTGAACCAGAAGGCCACCACCGCCAAGGGAAGGCTGGCTCACACCCTCTCCCTTGCATGTTGAGTCACAAGGCCAAGTTGCTGCAAGTGTTCACACGACACCGGCACCACCTTCCAAATAAGGTGATGCGGTTGTGGAAGGGACCTTGCTTCCCCTTCTAGATGTTGGGATAGTAGTGTATCAATAGCAAAAACGGGTTGGGGGTTGGGAGCGTCGGGCGTTTACAAATACGAGTTTAATATGAGCGCGGTTTGCAAAAGGATTTTGCTTCTTGTCGGACGCTTGTCTTGTCGAATTAGCTTACATCGTCACGCAGGAAATAGGCTGCCTTTGGGCGTTGGGCCTGGATTCAACAAATGGCCACAACTTGCATTGCACATGTTTTGGAATTCCTTTCTCAGCCAGTGGGTGCGGATTGTTGTGGGTCGGCTGCTCTTTATTTGCTTTGGTGCGCAAAGCCAAAGGCGAAGGCAAAGTGGCATGGCGGGTCCCTTCCAATCTGGTTCATGAAATTTGCTCTAAGCAGTGTCGCAGTTGGCGGCTACAAGTCTTCGATTGATTGAAGTAGCTCGCCGACAAGCATCACGAAATCAGACTGTCAACGCCCTTACCCCCGAACAACATGCACAGTATGTCAGAATCCGGGAGATGTCGCCCAGCTGGCGGCCGTCAAATCCAGCATGGGTGAGCTCTTTCCTACCTGATATCACGCTCGACGCGCCATGGACTGGGGCCTTACAAGGCACCCACGGCGCTGCAGCCAGCCGTTCTTCGCGGACACAGTGATTGCTGCTCGCCAAATGCTCAGTTCACAGCTGTGCCGACTCCGGCACGCGAATTGCGCGGCCCAGCGCTGACAAAACGTCTTCAAAATCCGACCTTCTCCGCCGCAGCGAGCAGTGGGCCGAATCAATGCCACACCAAGCCCTGCGCGACCCGGGGCCACAGAAAATGCATTGCCCCTGAGCAACACGGTTGACTTTGCAAACCTGGACATCACTCACCCTGTGCGAATGACCAAAGGCCCACCCGTGCTCAGCACCATGGGAGCGGCAAAGCCTGCAGCTAGGCGCGAAAGCTTGTACTGCCTTAGCCCGCTGGTGAAAAGCTGTGCGGGACAAGCAAAGCTATTGCAAGTGCCACTCGGATCATTCCAAATGGTTGGCAAAGATGAGGCAGCTTTGACGCTGACTCACATGGTCTAAGCACGAGCTGACAAACAAGTCTGCACTATCATCCGATCATGGGACTGGGCACACCCAGCAAACTATGAAGGAACAACCATGGTGGAAGGGCCCTTCAACGTCAATTTGCCAGCTGCAGCGGCTAAGCGGAATTTCCATAATTTCGACACGCGCCAACAAAACATGACATGTTTCGATCCACTACCGCAGTTGCGGAAACGCAGGGACAGTGGTATGGGAGTGGTGTGCGGGTACACTTTGCTTATCTTGAGGCTTAACGTGCCCAGCTCCCAGCACTTAATAAATTAAACATTGTTGGGCGTACCCCCTCCCCAATATTGAAGCAGTGAACCGGGAGGGGTGAAAGACAATTCAACACGTACCCATGCTTCACGGCCTGCGCGAGCTGCATGTCGGCCCAAATATTCAACGCCAGCGTGCATCATTGGAAAACGTCGCACATTGCAGGTCAAGCTGCGACCTTGACATCACTGCCACTCTGCAAATGGTCAAAGCGCATGGCTGATCGACCGCAGCCCTGGCCACCTTTCATTATCTGGATTGTTGTGTGTCGGCTGCTGTTTCTTTGCTTTGGTTCTTAAACAGACTTGAACCGGCGTCGCGCAAAGCCAAAGGCGAAGGCAGAGTGACAGTTCGGCGGGTGCCGTTCCTGGTGGCCCTCCATGCTGGTTCAGAAGAAAATGCAAGTTCGCAGCGCACACTTGAAAGCGCTTGGCCGCGCGAAAATCGAAGGTTTCTTTTTCGCCGGAACGCAAGCCACTGCAAGTCTCGACGGCACGTCCGCTGTGCGCAGCCTGACGCGTACCCCACAAATAAACCTGGAAACCCCCTCTCCCTCCAATAAACCTTTTCAGTTCTGCCCTGGCTTGTTGCTTGGCAGTGTGGAAGGGCCCTTCAACGTCAACTTGCCAGCTGCCGCGGATGGAAAGAACTGCACCATAAGAGGAGTGATGGTGACCAAGGGAGGGCCGGCTCACAACCTCAGATGGAATGCTTCACCCTGTGTGGCTCCAAGCACGGTCTCCGGCTATATTCATTACATCGTCACGCAGGAAATAGGCTGCCTTTGGGCTTTGGGCCTGGGTTCAACAAATTGCCACAACTTGCATTGCACATGTTTTGGAATTCCTTTCTCAGCCAGTGGGAGCTATTTGGGCCTGGTGCGGATTGTTGTGGGTCGGCTGCTGCTTTTGAGTTGCTTTTGTTCTTGAACAATCGGCGTCGCGCAAAGCCAAAGGCGAAGGCAAAGTGGCTGTTTTGGCGGGTCCCTTTTTGGTGACCCTCCAATCTGGTTCATGAAATTTGCTCTAAGCAGTGTCGCAGTTGGCGGCTACAAGTCTTCGATTGATTGAATTAGCTCGCCGACAAGCTTGACAGGCAATTGGGGCATCATGAAATCACACTGTCAACGGCCTTACCCCCAAACAAATGCACTGTATGTCAGAATCCGGGAGATGTCGCCGAGCTGACGGCGGTCATATCCAGCATGGGTGAGCTCTTGCCTACCCGATGTCAGGCTCGACGCGCAATGGACTGGGGCCTTACAAGGCACCCACGGCGCTGCAGCCAGCCGTTCTTCGCGGACACAGTGATTGCTGCTCACCAAATGCTCAGTTCACAGCTGTGCCGACCCCCGCACGCGAATTGCGCGGCCCAGCGCTGACAAGACGTCTTCAAAATCCGACCTTCTGCGCCGAACTTGTCGTGGGCCAAATCACAGACCTTGCCTTTGGGCTTTCGGCAGGCCCAAGAAGGCTGGAGCTCTGAAAGGCAAAGCCTCCTGAGAAGACCAGTTGCAAGGAAGGCTTCAGCTGAAAGATTGAAAAACAATTCAACGCGTACCATGCGTGACGGCCTGTGCGAGCTGCGTGTCGGCACAAAAAATCAGTGCCAGCCTGGATGTGGGGAGACAGGAAGGCACACCTGCTCACGAGAAGTCATCTCTGCAGGTCCATGGTGGGATAATGCGAAAGTTGCCGCTTTTGCCAGACTGGGCGCATCACTGCGCAGCCTGCTCTCCAACGCTAAATTAGGAGCACAAGAGCGGTGTTCACAAAACGTCCTGCTCAAATGTAGGTTGTAAGGAAGTCTTACGCAAAGTTGCTTACACGAGCTTACGCGAGCACAGGGGCAGCTTACGCCATCAGCCACAACAATTGCACTTGCGCAAACATGTTTGCCTTACACGAAAAAAGCCCTTATGACCACCCCCCTTCAGTCGCAATGCAAAGTGGGCTTAAACCCTGCTCACAAGGAGTGACCTCACCAAGCGGGTCTCACTGTGCACTGGCAGAATTCTGTGCCACGTTGTCTCGCAAAGCTTTCCACAGTCGAAGTTCACTGTGGTGTTTGGAGGCCGCCACAACAAGGTGTGCAAGCCACGAACTGTGGGAGGAATTGCCCCTGGCCATCCGCATTTGCATCGCAGTCATGTTCAGCGACGGTCAGACAAAGCTTCCTATCAATGATATAGCCCACCAGAATCCAATGCGGAGAACGCGGGGCGGCGCCGAGGGCACCGAAGTCTGGGGATCCGTCGAGGTCTGGGGGTGCTTGACCCTCAGCGTGCATGAACTCGAAGGAGTTGGAAGATCCTCAGGGCAGTCTTCACATGGGCCTCTACCAGCGGGTCCACGGATACTGTACTTCAATCAACTATAGCATCAGCCATTGCTAGAAGGCCTTGATTGCATGGGAAACCATAGGTGACTGATGGGGCCTTCTTGTTGCACATGCCTACCAGTGACAAGTCAAGTGATATCGGTTCGGCTTGGCCGCAGCAAAACGGCAAAAATTGAGGCAACAAAACAGGGGGGAGCGAAACTGGACTCACAGGCGCCCAAAGCCCTGAGTCAGAGCCAGAAAGTGCTGGAAATTTGCCGCTTGGGTTTGCACTTCAGCTCTCTCATTGGTGGCTTGCAAACCTTGCGAAGGCTTAACCATCGTGAATGTCCATTGGTCCCTTGGAGGGCGTCCGCACTGAACCAGGGATACAAGCGCCTGTGGGCCAAAATCGCGGGACACAACATCTGTTTCTTCCTTCTCAGGTCCCTAAGCCAATACCCCGCGACAAAACGCGCACGCCAATACCCGCAAAAACGTAAGGCGCTGCCCAGGCGCTGGTCCGCGTCGGACCTCTCAGGTCGTTGCAGCGGCGCCGCAATCGGCCTCCGGCGTGCTTCGGCGGTTTCGGCGCGCGATGTGTTTTGCACCGAAGATCAGTCGGGCCCACGGATAGTTCGCTCTTGCGACTCAATGCCTCAAGTTCTTAGATGGGGTTAGACAAATGGACTGCAACCGGGGGTTTAATGGGGGCTCAGACGGGTTTAATGACCCTCTTCGCGATTCCGGAATACTTTGACCAACCTTCATATGCGCCAGCGGGAAAACCGACGGGAATTGTTTGCCCAAACTCAACCAGTGTGTTGCACTACTTGGCTGCTTCATTTTGGTAGGGGGCCAAATTTGGCTTTTTAGACCCACAAAACAGAAGACAACACCCAGGTAGCCCTTACCCCCAGGACGAACAAAGCTCTCTTGGGCATGTCTCCAACGAAAGGCTTTGAGGGAAAAACTCGTCGCCATGTCCGTGCGAAGTACCGAAGGGCCTTGGCTCTACAAACATGAGACCAAACAACATGCATAGGCCATATACCTCCATCGTACCCGGTAATATAGCCCCCTCACTGGTAGAACCACCTAACATTGCCCTTTCTTGGCCAACATCCGGGGTACATGGAAAAACATCTTTTCAGGAATGGTGTTTCATATTCAGATCTACCTGGGTATTTTCGGGAGGAGCCCCCAAAAACACATTCCTTCCTGCGCGTTCGACATCGATCGCGCGCTGGCGTGTAGCTGCTGCCCAGGCGCTGCTTCTCCTGAAGCGCTCAAGGAACTCGCTGGAATGGGTGTAAGTCTGGGACAAGACAAAAGTTGGTTTCCTTTTGGTCTCCCAAAACCAACCAAACAATGTATCCAATCTGAGGGGAACCATGGGAACCCCCAAGAATGGTTTGCTTTGCTTTCCCTCTAAAGGCCAACCATGCATAAGTTCAGTTCAAAACTTCATATGGGTGTGACTTGAAAGAATAGGGACCCTTGGGTGGATCATTTTGGTGGGAATTCATGTCCACCAGCTTGAGGTGGTTCCCGAGTAAAATCCGCGGCAACATCCGGAGCTACTGATGGTTGCCAAACCCACGACGATCGCTACCAGGGGTTCGTGGCTTAGTATTCAAATCGGGTTTCATCCATCAACGCGAAGTGGATGTGTTGTGTACTTTGAGTGGATGCCACAGCCAGGGACCCGTTAGGTGGACAAAGAGTTGGAACCAGTTTTGGCTGATTGACTTGCGTGTTTCCTGGGGGTTGTGCACCAATGGGAAGACTAGGCGCCCGTCGGGAAAGCGGCAAGGGAGCTTGCAAACCAGGAAAGGCCAGGGGCAGTTGGGGTCAAAGCGCCCCAGTTTCATCACTGCATCGATCAAGTCTTCCCAACATGAAACGGGAGAATGGGTTGCGCAATAGGAAGAAAATGGAGCCTGGAGATGGGGTCTTGTGATGCTCCTGCGACGCCTTCGGTCGGGGTGCGGCGCGGCTTCGGCAACACAAGGGCTCTCCATACAGGTCTGGGTCAAAATAGGGCACCCCCCAAAACCACAGTTTTTCGTAAACTCCCGACATGGCTGGGGCTTCTTTTTAGTTTCCCGGAAAAGAGGTACCCCAAAAAAGACACACCCGTTTCCCCTAGTTTGCAAAGCGATCTGAGGCGTTCATTTGTCTAGGGGTTGATTCCAAGGCCAGTTTTGGAGGTCAAAATTGAGGGACTGTTGGAATTATTTGCGAATGATTCCCCATTACTTTAAAAACCCAACGTTTTTGTAGGTGCCCCTAGAATGCGCCTAAAGGCCCCAGAATTGCGAAAGGGTTTGAAACAGAGTTTCGGGATGGATAAAACAGGCCCTAACCCACCAACAAGAAGAGACCACCTTATCCCCCCGGTCCCAAGGGCAAAGCAGTTGCCCCCGGCCGGCACTAACACGAACCAAAAGGGGTGCCTCGTTTGTAACAAGAAGAAACCAAGCAGCAGCGCAACAGAGCGCAGGGCAAGCAAGCAAACCAGCAGCAAGCAGCACCGAGCGAGCAAAGCGAGCAAGAGCAGCGCACCCCAACCAAATACCCGACCCACCTCCAGGAGAAAGAACACCGCACCAAGGACAGCGGCCGCGCGAACACGAGGCCGATGTCGAAGCGCGACGTGCCCTTTTCCCGACGAAATGGCGAGTGAAGGTTGCCGAGTGAAAAGCTTGAGCCAAATACCGCGTTGGGTAATGGCGTACTACAAACTGCTATGATAAAAGTACATGCCCCCAAAAACACCCCCTCGCCTGTACAAAGAGAAGGAGTGAATTTGGAAGGGCGCATTGGCCATGTTGAAGTTGAAATGCAACAAACAAGACAAACAAAGCCGATTAGGCTACCAGGGTTCGCGACCCCATACCCGGGCACTCATTGGTGCCCGGATCCCGCCACCACCCCGAATTACGGGTATGAGGCGGATTCGCGCCGGTAGCCAAATCAAACAAGAGAAAGCAACAAAAGAAAAGAACAAAGGATCAACTTCGGAATGGCCGGCATGAAGCCAAAGAATTGTCATTTGCGTTGCAACCACATTGAACCATTTGATTCGAGTGGATTTAATTTTTAATTATTGGATTAGGCGCATTGGCCAGTTGGTTGAAACATGGTGCAAGACCAATGAGCCTTGGTTATAAATTAGCACCGTCTAGGCGCGCGATCATTCGAGGACCATCGCCATGGATACCACCAGCAGCGATCCGCGGTTCAGGTCCGAGTAGGACATCACCGGCAGCGGTGCAGGGCACCCGTGATCATCACCGCGGCACCTTGATGAGCACCATCACCAGCAGCAGCAGCGGTGCAGGTGGATGCAGATCACCAGCGGCCATAGACGCCGCCGAGAGTGACTGCCTTGCTGCGGCGATGCACACCTGACAGGTAATCGCAGCTTGCGCGAATAGCGCACAGCTACGCATGCAGTTGAATTCTGAAACGGCGAATAGCCCAGACAAAGAAATACTACAAGGAGCATAGTCCATTTTGTGAATTCCGGAATGAAAGCACGCGCGCTTTGGCGCAGGACGTGCTGGAGGGCGTGGTGGCCACAAGAGCACCCCGGACGGCGTGGCCCAGAAGCTGTCCAACTACAGCACCACGGCGGCCATGAACGGCTCCATCGCCTCGGCCAACAACGCCACGCTGGCCACGGTGGCCGCCAACTACGGCCAGCCCCGAGATGGAGGCGTCTCGGCTCGCGAGCTCGGAGGCCAGCGCCGCGGCGGTGACAGCCCCCAGGAGAGTGTTGGCCACCTTGGTGTCCACCTCCAGCGGCGTGATCCTCGCCGCTATGTCCAGGGGGTGCTGGTCCACCACCGTCTTGAGCAGGCCTCCAAGGCAAACGCCAGCGCCTGTAGCCGTCCACACAAACTCCCGCGGTGTGCGTGGCCAGGACCACGCTGCAGCCGCTGCTGGGGCGAACCGTCCAGTTTGACAGCGAGACGTCCGTGGGGCCCAGGATCTGCTCTCCTATGGCGGCCACCACCCTCGTCGGCCCCTCCGTCGTCCGGAAAGCCACTGCTATCTGCAGCGCCGAGGCCGCCTCCGCGACTCCGAGCTTGCCGGCAAGGAGGCCGTCCACTTGTGCGATGGTGCAGTAGCTGAGCAGCGCGGCTGCGATGCTCGAGGCCGTTGCTGTGTCCTGGTCTGCGGCTGAACGGTACGCCACCAGCGCCGAGGTGATTTGGTTGGTTGTGAACACGTCCTGGTCCGGGCCCGTCCGGCAGGCCAGCAGCGCGCCCGCGATGGCGGCCTGCGTCTGCGTGTCCTGCGCGCTTGCCGTGCGGTAGTCTTCCAACAGAGCGTCCACCTGCGCCGAGGAGAAGTAGGCCAGCAGTGCGGCTGTGATGGTCTCCGCGTCCTGCGCCGTTCCGGTTCGGTAGTCTCCCAACAGAGTGTCCACTTGTGAGGAGGTGTAGTAGGCCAGCAAGGCTGCTGGAAAAGCAGCGCCCCCGCCGTGGAGTAGCAGTCTGCCGTGATGCTCAGCGTGTCGCATTGGCCAGCGCAGCAGAGAGAGAAGCCCCCAGATGCAGGTTGCGAACGACGTTGCTTCCGCGAACGAGGTCCCTGGTTGTGAAGCCCGCCCAGGCCGGCGCGTTTTTTTCTCCGCCGCTGCCGGAAAGCTGCAGGGCGGCGAGCTCCGCGAGGATTGCGTCGAGGGCGCTCTGGAGCGTGGCCTCGCTGGCCGAGAGCGCGGCTGGCGTAGGAGGCCAGCAGCGTCGCGTCGGCCTTGGCCCCCTGGAGCGCCGTGCTGCTGGCGTCCCGGCTAGCAAGCTGCGCTGCGACGAAGGCCTCGGTGGCGAGACCCAGCAGGGCATTTGCTGTCATTGGTGTCTACTTCCAGCGGCGTGTCCAACCCGTCCACCGTGGAGAGCAGGGAGGCCAGCGCGCTTGCGTCCGCCTTGCCGAGCTCTCTCTTTGGAGGGGGTCTCCCAAATGGATTCTATTCTACCTGAGAGGCTCCTGGCACTCGTCCGTCCAGCATTTGGCCTCGTCCTGCGAAGGATTCGAAGTCTAAAACGCTGCGTGCAGGCGTGTGGCTGCAAAACAATGACCCCTAGATATGCTTGCAAAATGCCCAGCAGCTGCGTTTCTGCAAGGCGAGCTAAAAAAAACAGGGAAAAAAAGGAAGCCAAGCCAAACCAGCCAGAAAGCCAGCCAGGAGCCAACCAAACCAGCCAGAAAGCCAGCCAGGAGCCAAACCAAACCAGCCAGGAGCCAAACCAAACCAGCCAGAACGCCGAGCCAAACCAAACCAGCCAGAAAGCCAGCCAGGAGCCAAGCCAAGCCAGCCAGAAGCCAAGCCAAACCAGCCAGAAAGCCAGCCAGAAAGCCAGCCAGAAAGCCAGCCAGAAGCCAAGCCAAGCCAGCCAGAAGCCAACCAAAAAAGCCAGCCAGGGTTTCCTTTGAGGGCGCTCGCCTTGCAGAAACAAAGGCAGCTGCTGGGCATTTTGCCAAACCGCATATCTAGGGGTCATTATTTTGCAGCCACACGCCTGCACGCAGCGTTTTAGACTTCGAATCCTTCGCAGGACGAGGTCAAATGCTGGACGGACGAGTGCCAGGAGCCTCTCAGGTAGAATAGAATCCATTTGGGAAACCCCCTCTAAAGAGAGAGGTGCTATGTTCTGTGTTCGCGCTTTCGCGCGGCGCAGTCTGCAGCTTTCGCTGCAGTCGCTGCGCAGTTCGCGTCTGAACTCCACGCGGAACTCCACGCGGGCATGTCCCAAAAAATGGTTGGTGCCTGTTTCCAGCCGCGCCTGACACGCCAGCCCGCCGAGTCATACGGATCATACGGATCATACGGTCATACGGCGGCGGTTGGGCACTCCGGGTGCGCCACCCTGCCGCGCCTGCCTGGCATAGAAGCCTCCCGGCCGCGCCTGCCTGGCATAGAAGCCTCCCGGCCGCGCCACCTGCCCGGCATGCTTCAACATGTCGGATTGGCATCGCAGACCACTGGAGGCACGCAGCTGATGATGTCTCATATGTTATCACCAACTACGAAGCAGTGTCCGATTATGTCGGACACTGGCTCTATCGTGCGCAGGTCTCGCAATTGACCGGCGCCATCGGTCAAATCAAATTGAGTCACATCCGAAAAAAACCCTGGTGCGGGCCTGGTGCGGGCCTGGTGCGGGCCTGGTGCGGGCCTGGTGCGGGGGTGTTGTGTCAAACACACCAACCCCCGAATCACAGAGGACAAGGAAACTTCTCCGAACGGCCGGAATGCCACTCCAAGACCGAAGCCGCGGAGCCGGCCTCGCTCCAAGACCGAAGCCGCGGAGCCGGCCTCGCTCCAAGACCGAAGCCGCGGAGCCGGCCTCGCTCAGACCGAAGCCGCGGAGCCGGCCTCGCTCAGACCGAAGCCGCGGAGCCGGCCTCGCTTTGCGGAACCTTCTAATGGCCGGAGTTCGGACTGAATGGTACTCAACTGCGCTCGCGGCAGGAATCGAGCCCCGTGCGGAGTAAGAAGCGCTTAGCTCCTTGGCCGACGCCTTTGCCACTGGACGAAGGCGTCGGCGAGAACATATGTAAACATGTTTGAAGGACCTGTTACCGGCAATATCCCGGAGGTCCTGGACAACGGAGAGGTGACTGACGGCACGCACGTCACCGCAGGGCAGCTGGCCCTCGCTTTGACGCCCACACTGCAGCGTCCGGCAACAACGCGGCTGCCATCCAGTCCCTGAACGATAGAGTCACCGCAGAGCTGGCCTCAAAGCTGGACAGCAGCGCGCTGGCGCCGGCAATTGCGCCCCTGGCCACGGCGGCGGCCCTGGCCACCACGGACGGACAGGTGGCCGCGCACGGAAGCAGCATCGCAGCGCTGCAGAGCTCGCTGACCACGGGTCTCTCCAACAAGGCAGACCAGTCGGCCTTCGACGTGCTGGAGGGCGTGGTGGCCACGAAGAGCACCCCGGACGGCGTGGACCTGAAGCTGTCCAACTACAGCACCACGGCGGCCATGAACGGTTCCATCGCCTCGGCCAACAACGCCACGCTGGCCACGGTGGCCGCCAACTACGGCCTCAAGACGGTGGTGGACCAGCACTCCCTGGACATAGCGGCGAGGATCACGCCGCTGGAGGTGGACACCAAGGTGGCCAACGCTCTCCTGGGGGCCGTCACCGCCGCAGCGCTGGCCTCCGAGCTCGCGAGCAGAGACGCCTCCATCTCGGGGCTGCAGGCCTCCAAGGCGGACGCCAGCGCCCTGACAGCTTACGCCCTGCAGTCGGCCGTGGACACTTCCTCTGAGGTGGACTCTAAGATAGCAGCGGCCCTCCTAAACGCAGTCACGGCAGCCCTGGACGCCGCCCTCCTCGGCAAGGCGGACGCCAGCGCGCTGGCCTCCCTGCTCTCCACGGTGGACGGGTTGGACACGCCGCTGGAGGTAGACACTAAGATAGCAAATGCCCTGCTGGGTCTCGCCACCGAGGCCTTCGTCGCAGCGCAGCTTGCTAGCCGGGACGCCAGCATCACGGCGCTCCAAGGGGGCCAAGGCCGACGCGACGCTGCTGGCCTCATACGCCACGAACGCCGCGCTCTCAGCCAGCGAGACCGCGCTGTTCGCAACCTGCACTTCATGGCTCCTCTCTCTGCTGCGCTGGCCAACGGCGACGACACGCTGAGCATCACGGCAGACTGCTACTCCACGGCGGGCACGGACGCTGCCATAACAGCAGCCTTGCTGGCCTACTACACCTCCTCACAAGTGGACACTCTGTTGGGAGACTACCGAACAGGGGCGCAGGACGCGGAGACGACCAGCGCCATCACGGCTGCGCTGCTGGCCTACTACACCTCCTCACAAGTGGACGCCCTGTTGGGAGACTACCGCACGGGCGCAGGCGCAGGACACGCAGACGCAGGCCGCCATCGCGGGCGCGCTGCTGGCCTACCGGACGGCCCGGACCAGGACGTGTTCACAACCAACCAAATCATCTCGGCGCTGGCGGCGTACCGTTCAGCCGCAGACCAGGACACGGCGACGGCCTCGAGCTCGCCGCCGCCCTGCTCAGCTACTACACCAACGCACAAGTAGACGGCCTCCTTCGGCAAGCTCGGAGTCACGGAGGCGGCCTCTGCGCTGCAGATAGCAGTGCGCTTTCCGGACGACGGAGGGGCCGACGAGGTGGTGGCCGCCATAGGAGAGCAGATCCTGGGCCCCACGGACGTCTCGCTGTCAAACTGGACGGTTCGCCCCAGCAGCGGCTGCAGCGTGGTCCTGGCCACGCACACCGCGGGAGTGAGCGTGGACGGCTACACCCTGACCCTGGCGGCGAACCCGTGGAACATCGTGCGCACCTACAACTTGACCCCGGGCCGAGAGCTCCTCTTCGCCTGCCGCTACCGGCTCGGCACGGCCTCCAACTTCGTGGTGTACATGTCCGAGGCAGACAACGTCTACGACCCCCTGTACGGCAGCTTCGTGGGCGACCAGGGTGCCTGGAGCACTGCCAAGATGTACTTCACAGTGCCTCCGAACGGGGTGGCGAAGCTGCACTTCGGGGCGCACTTCCAGGCGCCGGGCCTGCCCAACCAGACGGCAGGAACGGTGGACGTCTACGGCCTCCAGATCCTGGACGCAACCCTGGAGACCGGCAACACGGCGGAGGTGGAGGAGGACACGGCGGCTTCGGCCCTGCTGCTGAAGCACGAGTTCCTCGACGGAGGGGCCGACGACGTCACGCTGGCCACCCTGGGCGAGGTGCTGCTGGAGCCCACGCTCACCACGCTAGGAAATTTCCTGGTGCGCTCCAACAGCCAGAGCTCCGTGGCCTCGGCCAGCTTCGCGGTGGGAGGCTTCCAGCTGGAGGGCTACGCCATGACCCTGAGCGCCTTCGCCTGGAACATCGTGCGCACCTACACGCTGACGCCGGGGAGACGCTACTCCTTCGGCTGCCGGTACCGGCTGGGCACGGCCTCCAACTTGGTGATGTACGTCAGCGCGGCCGACAACGACTACGTGGGCGTCACCGGCACCTTCCTCGGCACGGCCTCGCAGGGTGTCTGGAGCACGCGCGCCTGGACTTCTCAGTGCCGCCGGGCGGAATCGCGAAGCTGCACTTCGGAGCCTTCGGAGGCTCGATCCCCGGGCTGGTGCAGCAGTCGGCGGGCACGCTGGACCTGTACAGCATGCAGATCAGGGCCTCGCCTTCGAGGGAGAGTCGGTCTCCGTGACGGACCTGCTGGCGGACTCGCTGGCCCTCACGGGCTCGGCCACGCTGGACGGGCTCACCGCGCAGGGCAACGTGGGCTGCGACCAGCTGCTGTGCAACGACGTGAACTGCACCGACGTGTTCACCACGGGCGTGGACGCCTCGGGCGCAGTCTCCTGCGCTGCGCTCACAGCCACAGGCACCGTCGCCGGGGCCACGCTGTCGTCCACAGGGGCCGTGTCAGGCAGCTCGCTGAGCATCAGCGGCGCGGCCAGCGTGGGCCTGCTGAGCTCCGCCACAGGAATCACGGGCAGCACACTCACCATCAACAACACGGCCAACGCCGGGAACTTCACCACGGTGGGCGACGTGTCCACGGGCACGCTGACGGCCTCGGGCGCAGCGACCGCGGCGAGCTTCGCAGCCACCGGTGCGCTCACGGGCGCCACGCTGACATCACCGGTGCGGCCTCCGCGGGCCCGCTGGACTGCGAGAGCCTGGACTGCACCTTCACGGCCACGAGCGGCGGAGTGTCGACGGGCAGCGTGGTGTGCGGCGACGTGACGAGCTCGGGCACGGTCTCCGCGCCGCAGCTCTTCACCTCCAACACGCTCACCGTGACCAACACCTCAGACTTCTCGGACGATCTCTTCCTGACGAAGAACTGGGCGGGCTGGAGCAAGCTGCAAGTGTCCAACAACAGCGCGGCCCCCGACAGCGGCCCGGAGCTGCGGCTGCTGGGCAACCAGAGCGCGAGGGTCTTCCTGGAGCGGGACGGCGGGGCGCACCAGTGCGAGCTCATCATGATCAACGACGAGGCGCTGGTGCAGACGAAGAGCCTCTCCACGCAGCTGTCCCTGACCACGAACCAGAGGAACCCCGGCTGCCTCGTGATCGCGGGCAACACGGGCAACGTGGTCTGCAACACGAGCTTCACGAATTTGTCGGACAGCCGGGTGAAGACGGAGATGGCCGAGGCCGACGTGGCGGAGCTCCAGCAGCTCTTTGACTCCGTGGAGGCCAAGCAGTACAAGCGCCCGGACATGAACGAGGACCTGAGGCTGGGCTTCGCCTCGGACGACTTCGCAGGAACGAAGTGGAAGAATTTGACGGGCCCGGTGGAGCGACGGCACGGAGATGGTTTCTCTCGACTCCTCACCAGCGTGCTGTGGGGGGTGTGCAAGGGCTTCCAGGCCCGGCTGGACGAGGTGGAAGCCTGGCAGGCCCAGCGGGGGCCGAAGAACAAGTAGCAGGGAACCTTGCTCAAGCTCCTTTTTGGGGTGTCAAGAGACGGCAAGGTGACGTCCCCTGGGACGCTATTATGCACCGAACCCTCAAGCTGTAATACCAACCACGTAGAAAGGTGTATACGGACGATGCCGTTATAGCCGAACCCGTGTAAACGTTGTAAGGGAGAAGGAATGATAGTTACAACAGTGGTCCTGACAAATGCAGCGCAAGCGAAGTGTTTTCGCTCTCAATGCCGATCACGTATGTATGCAGTCACACATCAGATCTTGAACCTCAATTGTGTCTTGAGCCAAATGGCGATCAATGGAACTTGGGAAGCAACACCAACAAGGACCTCAGAACAGCTACCCAATTTCGGCACGGGGCCTAGAGGGTTTTAACATCCCCCATTTGGGTCGCATTGTTCATCATGCGGTCCAAACACCACAAAACGTTCCACTGGCCACGGCTTCAACTACGAAATCGTGTCGTGCATTCTTTTACTTGCTATCACTACACCGTTCATTCGCTGTGAAACATGCCGGGTTCGATTGTACGAAAAGTGAAACATTCATCCTCCAATCGAAGCACACATCCATATGCAGGTGTATATAATACACAATCGTCACGTCATTTGACCACCAACGAACAATCCAGCTGCCGCATTTGCGCATCGCGCAGCTGTCATCCATAAATGGGTTGGCCGCAAAAGTCCACCAGAGGCGCCTGCTTGTAATCGGTCTGCATATTTCCGGCAAAGAAACATCGGTGAGTAATCAATGCAAATCATAGCCATTCCAGATACCATGGACAATGCATAAATAATGAAAAGATATCATCTATAAGGTAATAGTTCCATCCATGAATATCCAGAGCGTCATAGTCATCGGAATATGTAACCATGTACACACCCAATCATCTTGGACACATGAATATAAATCATGACATAAGTCGTTCCACCGAAACAGTGTCGATGTGACGCAAGTAACAGATGGGGACTGACCCACATCGTACCGCAATCAGCATCTTCACGAAGCATACCTGTCCCCAATGGACAGCCTATGGGTACGTCGGCGGAACTCCTCGTCCAAGTTCTTCTGGGCTTCTCGTGCCCGGACACACTTCTTGTTGTAGTCCTCTGGCAACCAGTGCCCTTTCCGAAGGCACCAATCCAGCAGGGGTGTGTCGCATTTGTTCGGGTCGATGGCCGAGATGATGGCGCTCACGTTGACCGTGTAACCATTCTTGCCAAGGTTTAGGCCATCCCTCACGAATGATATATACTTACAGTTGAAAGCTAGTGCAAAACATCTGAAAATAATATCACCCACCGGGTGCACTCGGTCCTTGACCAGGAGCTTCATTTCTTCCTTGGTGACATCGAGGATTCTCGCAGCAATCCACAGCTTGTAGAATGTGTAAAGTCCCTCGCATTTGCACACCATCATACGAATATAATCTTCACGCTCCTCAACCGATCGGAAGGATCTCGACCGAACATTCTCCGACTGAGAAATTTTCTTCGCTGTTGATGGTAAGAGTATACCTTCCTGATCCTGATCGGTGATGTTGGGGTACCTCTTGAAGTCATTGTGATAAGGGCAGCCCGGCCTCCCTTCGAGTCCGGCATTCATCGTTCTCTCCTCACCACCTTCAAACATCCCCCACATCTTGGACAGCTGGAGTGCGATAAATCCTGCCATGTACTGAGCCTCACGCGGCTCGTCAAGGCAGATCGCCATCCGTTGGGAACTTATAATGTCCCGTGACGCCAGATCGGTGTCGCGGTAATGCCAACCGCTGTCTTCTTCTTCTGACGCATAGCCGGATGTATATCCTTGCGTGTCCATGTCGTCATCTTCTCCCGGAACTTCCTCCGCTTCGTCTTCATCCTCCTGTGCTGCCGCATCGTGGTTAGCTTCTTCCTGTGCACGCCTGGCATCTCCAGAGACGTTGGGGTTTTGGTTGTCCTCCTCGTCATCGGATTTGATGTGAATGTAGTATCTTCCGATGGAGATCAGTTGTGCCTCGCACTCCAGGCATAAGCAGAAGCAGGTGGGGATCGCGGTCGCACATGATGGACATATCCGGCACCTCAGTCCTTCCCATGTCTCGTCATTCAGGATGACGACTTTGCTGATTTCGTCCCGGACCTCGTTGACCTGTGCATTGAACTCCTCCATCTTGTTAATTCGATAGAGTTCGCAGGCACGATTAACCATGTCAACGATGTAGTGCAGATTATCGGCACCTGTCTCAGTCTCCGGCATCCTCTCGCTGATCTTTGTGACGTTCTGGAGGAACATCGCTGCCGACTCTTGGGATGAGTTGACAAAGCCAGGGCAGATCTCGTTCTCCACACACTTCGAGTACGCTCTCTTGACGTCAGCGTACTCCAGGCGCTTCCCTCCGTTGCTTTTGCCAATCCAAATGGACTTGACCTCATAGAACGGGATCACGTCGAAGACCATGAAAGTCCCATTAGCCGCGACTCCAGCTCCATACCGCGCGAGGGTTGCACTGGGAATGTAGATGATCGCAATCGGATCCCCTCTCCTCACGTTCCGTAGCGTTGTCTTCGTCGCCACGTTCATCTCATCCCATGGAGCAAACGCCCCGAAGTGCAGTGCTAGCCTGTTGCCGCCATCGATTCCGCCGGGGACTAACCCACAGCGTACGATGCTTGGCAGGTTTTCCACATACGTCACATGGAATGCTCCTCCGAGAGAATCACCCATTCTTGCGGAATACCTATTCGCCAGTGCGGATGAGCTCATGAATCCAAAATCACTGTGACCAGTTGTGACTCGGATGCACCAAGGTCTGTACCATCCATCGCATCTGTTGAACATCCTGTCGATGTCGTCCCGATCCATGCCAGCTTTGGTCATTTCCTCCCTGGCCGCCCTCGTGTCGTTCGGGTTCATGATGCTCGGAAACCTTGCTGCCAGGACCTGAAATCTCGATTTCCTGTGTCCAGATTCCTGCCACTTGATCACCTCCATGATGCCCATGTATCGTTTCGCTCTCGAGGTGTTAGGTGGGAATATGTCGTTGTTTCGGTCGTCAATGACTGCATCAATGTCGACCCATCCACCTTCGTCGCACCTGAAAGCACTTCCTCGGCAATTGCCGATTTTGTGTCGAAGGACTCTGCATAGGTCGTGAGATAGCTGGTTTGCTTGGTCCCTTGTAGTAAATACCGAGCGATCATCACCAATCCTGCATAGTGGAGCACCGTCGAAAGGAGCAATGCAGAAGTTGACACTCTTGCCAAGTTGCATCACGTCCACTTGCTCAAGGATTGCACCTTTGGGAAAGTATTTGGGGTCAACGATGGACGCATACGCCCATGGCAAGTGCACATCACTCACATCGCCATACTTCGGGATGTAGCACGGGATGGTGTCGCATCCCATCTCAAGCGTCTTCTTGAATGTCCTGCTGTCCCCGCACGGGTTGTAGGTGAGGTCGACGCCACCACATTGTAGCTCTCCTCCCTCAGCCGTGTCAGCCATCTCCACCAAATTAATAGTGTAGCTGTACATCTCAATTGTTTCTTTCCCTGCTTGTCCTCCTTTCTTTCTTTCCTTGGACGTTGATGAGGACGGTTCCTCCGTATCCCCCATGTCTTCATCAGATGAAACAGGGTCACTGCTGAGTAGCTCACGGAGCACCTTCATCGCCTTCTCATTTCCAGCAGCCTCTTCAATGTCCTTGCAGTCGCCGTCGTGGGCCAGGTTCGCGCACTTCATGCAGATCCCCATATCTCCCATGCACTTCTCCATTGACTCCAGGAATCCTAGTGCCGCTCTCCGCCCGTCGATCACTCGCTGCTTCTTGTCTTCCTTCTCAGCATTGGGCTGAGAACTTCGACTCGGGTCTGGTGCTTGACCAAGACCCTCATCTTCGCCCTCCGTGGCCTTTCTCTTGGAACCTTGTGCAGAGGGCTCGGTGATCAGGGATCGTGGATGTCTGGGCTTGACCTTGTTCATGATGTCAAGCACCTCCTTCGTGGGCACGCCGAGCTGTGCGGACGGTTTGTTCCGCTTTCTGTTCTGGCCCGTCGTGTGGGTCACGTTCCCAGCGAGGTGTCGCACTATTGACTGCTCGAACTCCCTCTTGATCTTCCATGCATCCTTCCACAGTGGCAGTTCGTGCTGGAAGTACGACATCACCTCAAAGAATCCCAACACCATCTCGACGACGTCTCCCAAGGATTCCTCGTTCGTGGTTTGTCCCAGGAGTTCATACATCGTTCCTTGGTCGAGCACACTCTTGATCCAGGACGAATATGCCACATTGCCAAGATCCTTGTCTATCAAGAAGATGGACATCCTCTCCTCGACTCCCTCGGAATTCTTGCACACGATCACATCCCGGGATGCGCACAATTGCTTCCCGTGACCGTTGTTGTAGAACTGCGCTGCTTGATCCACAGTCATGCTCACGAATCCCACGTGAGAAAGCTCCTTCTTCAGCCTTGAATACACGAGCTCCCGTATGATCGTGATCATGGCCTGGATATTGTTGACGTCCACCATGAGGTTTTGAAGGTCGGGGATTGCCACCACGCATTCCGCGAAGAGGCGCGTGTACATTTTCTTCCCCTCGATAGACATTGCAATACCGTTCGTGTCCGCGTTCCAGTTCGCGCAACAGTTCACGCAAGAAGAGGGATTGTACTTCGAATTCGGTCCGAGCACCTTCGACTTGCTCATCTGCATCTCTTTAGCGCAAAGTTCGCAGATAAACTTGCTGAGCTCCGTGACCGTATACCATCGAAGACGTGGAGGACAACGATGAACGGTCGTTCAAAGCTGCATTCCACCAGGACACCCCGGTTGGGGAGGTATACAAAGAATTCATCAGCGACGAGTCATCTAGGGCATCGTCATCGAGAAGGTGGAGGAGCTCCGAGGAGTTCCAGACGACTGCAGAGTTTGAGAGGCACGATCGGAGAAATGCAAAGTACAGAGATCGAAACTGGGGGAAAGTGTTCACGTTGAGCGTGATCAAGGCTCCCAAGATCGACTCCTACGGTCGTGGTTCCAAGGACGACTACCAGAAGAATTGGGACCTTGGGTTGGTCTACCAGAATGAGCTGCAGGCATCGATGAAGAACCTCGCATATGCACTGAGGAGGGATGAGAATGCCAGCCAGAACAATCTGTTGCGCTGGATGATCTGTGGGTCAACCCCCAGTGACATCTCAGATGCGTGCATCGGGGCGGTCAATTCACTCATGTGCGTATCGTTCATTATGAGGAGATTGCAGCCATTGCTCGGTGAGAAGGACTCCAAAGATCAGTCGTATACAGCTTATTTCCGTCCAGACAAAAGGGAGCTGAACGATCTCTACCGGGAGATTGAGTACGCCAGGGATTTCCTATGGTGCATCGATATGATCTATGAGTCGAAGCTGCCTGCGATGAACATCAACTCCATCAGTTTGGCACCGCACGCGGCTGACAGGGCCGCTGAGAACCAAGATCGGCGCAAGTGGGTAAGCTGGATGAAGGAGATCGAGAAGAAGGCCGAGAAGGACGTCATGATCGAATTCTTCCAGAATAAATACTGCACGATTCATGAAATCGAGAGGGAACTGGAGAAGTACCCCGAGGATTTCGTGGTTGGGGAAGAGCCGACATGGTGGGTGATGGGCTCATCGAAGACGGAGCCGCCGCGGAAGACGGAGCGACAGCAGAAGTCGGCATCAAGCTCCGGACAAAGGAGTCAAACCGCTGGTGGGTCAGTCCCCCAGCCGGGAGCTCCAAGTGGGGGGTCACAAGCCAGCGATGCTGTCAAGATCGACAACGAGATCATTGACTCCATTTTCCGAATGAACTCTGGCGGTGACGACGACAGATGGGTGATTATTAACCCAACTGCTGGACATGATACCTACACTTCATTCGAAGGGGGTATTACTTTGAGCGGCGCGACTGTCAATGTGAAATTCAACATAGACAACAATACAGGGTACCCAATCATACAAACTGTATTTGGGCCGTGTCTTGCAGAAGGCAAGAACGCAACATATTGGGAGTGTGTGCTGAGATGCCTGACCTCTTCGCTATTGCACTTCGAGGAGAAGACCAGCGCGGAGAAGATCATTCTTTCATATGTTGGGAAAGGGAACGCGGCATGGCTACAGCTGTATGCCTTCTTGTGTGCCCAAACAGGATGCTTAATTACTGGACGCCTTCCGGGCGCCAAAGCCATCAACGCGTTGATTCAGGCGGAGAAGAACCCGGACAACGCACCTGGACAGTTGAACCGGATTATCAAGAGGCAGAAGAGGAGCCCCATTGGCGAAGCGACGATTCGCGACATGATGATCCACAAGAAGAGCTTCTTGGTCCTGGATTGGCCCCTGAGGGCCGTCAACTCGAAAGGGAGCACGAAGACCTTCCAGATGATGGTCAACGAACAGGGATGGACAAACATCGAGGAGAGATCATACTATGGGTCGAGTGAGCAAGTCTCCTCACCCAACGACACGTTGAATATCATCTCCCGATTGCAGAAGCTGGATAAGCTCATCGCTGAACGGCGGAGGCGAGACATGGATGACTCACCAATGTCGGTGCACATTTGGATGTCGCTATATGATTGGGTGTGCATGAGAGGATGCGGATGGCAGGTGACCGCCAACCCCATCATCGACTCCCTACAGAAGGCGATATCTGACCTCGATGGTGGAAGAGGGGACTTGGGGACGATCGCCAACAAGGTTAGCGAGATCTGCAAGGCGGCAGGCGCGCTGGTGACCGAGAACGATCGCCTGTGGCGCGTGGTCCATGCGCTCACAGGAAAGAACTACAAGATCCCTGGGAGCTCGAACTTGCAACATTTCCTCCTGAAGCGACTGCTGATTGAGAAATCCATCGATGCGGTCGCACCAAGCAACGCGTTTGTGCGTGAGCTGGAGGAGACGTGCATAAACGAGCCCGACCTTCGGTTCAACGTCCCGAAGAACATGGAGGAATCGAAGGTGAAGTTCGAGTACAAGCCGACCTTCACTGCACAGTCGAAGAGGAAACAAGAGCAGCAAGATGAAGGACACGGCGAGCAGGATGCTTTTGGGAAAGCCGATGTCGGTGATCGGCCACGCCTAATGCGAGATCCCAGATGTTCGCGATTGACCTCAACATATCCGCCCCTTCTATGCAGTACTTGGTTATGTCGAGCAACTCGGGGTTCTTCGCTAGCATCGTTGCTTCACCGCAAAGTTGGTTCAGCGCCGACACGATCTTCTTTCCCTTGCTGCAGAATTCCCTCCATCCAAGCATACATTCGTCGGCAGAAAGCTGTCCGAAAACTTTACTGATGAACTCTAAGGCAACCCTCATAGACTGCCCTTCACCTTTCATCATCCCGCGGCCCTTGGCAGAATAGTACGCAGAGTATGCATAAATAGCGGGGACGCCGATGTCCTCGATCCACTTCACGCACATACCCAGGTCGCTGCTCATCTCCATCCTCTTGGGTATCCTCTTGCCTTCCTCGATGGCGTTCTTCACCAAATTTCCCAAGAAGACTGCCGCTTGCCTAGATTTCCCGACAGGCACGCAGAAGAACTCATTCGCATTGACGACAGTCGGATTGGCGGTCATCTTGATGATATTCTCCAGACCCAGGAAAACCCAAAATAAGCAGCTGCAAATGAAGCCACGGAATTGTCCCAATACGATCCCAGCTTCAGATTGAGGTGACAAACTCGTCCAGCTCCTCCTTGAAGCTTGGGGTTCGGGACTGACCCAGCTCCCCGTATGCACCAGAGGTTCGGGACTGACCCAGCACCTCGGTTGTGCAGTTGGGGTGGTGCAGATTTCGCTCGCAGTAGCTTGGTGCTTCCGCGATCTCCTTCGCGTAATGCAAGCAAGAGCGAGTTTCAACGGTGCCGGTTTGAGGCACCTTGCTCGAGCACGAAAACGGCGAAGGATCACACCCACAATTATAGACGTGTACAACTGGGTTTCTTTGGTTTCACGACCAGCACAAGGTCCATGCTCATGGTTTCCATTGCATTTCTTAGACAACGAGCCACCAAGTTCAAAGTTCCATGAGACAACTCTCCATGGTTTCTTGATTGGCATGGGTTTCTTTGCATATCTTTGTTTCAAGCCATAGCGACACCCATCAAACTCGTGACTAGTCCCATCATGCACAACCTCATGCAGTCTCTCATCTTTCCAATAATCACAACTTCCAGGCAACTCAAACAAAATCGCAGCTCGTTTTGTCATGGCATGCCGTTTAATTTCAACGAACCGTTCAAACAATCTCCAAAATTCTCTTTGTTTGGCCTCGATTTTCTCTGCGGTGTCAATTCCGCGAGTCTTGTTGAGGCGTGCCCATGATGATCCCCCCGTGCAAGGCCCGGCGAAGAACAACAAATCGGAAGGTTTGGTAAGCACATGTCTGGCGATTCTCCCCCCGTACTCGCTCAGTAAGTCATCAACCAGAGTTATGGTGACAACCTGCGGCCCGTCATGGCGGGCAAGAGCAGTGAACCAGTTACGTGGTTCGGAACATGCCATCAGCACGATAGGCCGAGCCAAGTCAACACTGTAAAGAGTGACGACTGTGCGAGTTCTCATACCAGGAAGCGAGACATGCACAGGAGCGCGAAGCACACCACCGTCATGTTTAACCATCGCGAGTTCAATACCCGGCGCTAACTGTGGCTTGTGCTTCACCGCAATGCGATACGGAACAAAACAACGACCAGGGACAAGCTGCTCGTGATTGATATGCAGACAACGCATGAGCAATTTCAATCGGAGCAACGTTTCCAAAGCAAGGTCGTTAACACACTTCAACTCTATGCGCTCGTTCGACAGTTCTTCAACAAATGCGGCCAGCACGGACTGCATGTCAACATCCCCGGACCCGACGTGAATTGGTCGTGGCCGTGGAGACCGTTCCCGCGCCGGTGCAGCGACCGGTACGGGATGAAACTGCCAAACTGCGCGTTCAACCCAACCATCAATTCGCACACATTGTAGCCCCGGGTCAACTCTATCCTCAACTTTGAGCCATGACCCATTCTTCAGAAACCAAGTGGAACGAAGCCACTTGCTCCCAAACGGTGTCATAACCGCGAGTGGAGGTTTCACACGCATCAATCTGGGTCCCTTGGCAACAACAACCGGATCATGTCCTTCATGCTCATGCAATCCCTCTTTAGATGTTAATCCAGACCACCATAGGTCCGGGGGCATGATCGGAATGTGTGTGTACGGAAATGTTGGAACTCCGTCAACTGTCCCCGAAGCGGTCTGCATGGTCCCCTTGATGGGATCACACGTAGGTGTGAGCGCCTTGAGGGTATCCGGGTCAGACAGCAAGCTCGGGTCAAGTAGACCAATCTGCAAACATGCATGTTTCCATTTGCGCCCATCATTGAACGCCTTGGTGTAAATATCGGCCGCCATCCTGTCGGTGACCTCATACGCCAAGTACATGTAATCACGTGTGAACATCTCATGCATCCACGAAATGCTAACACCATGGCTTCTCTCAAGGTGGCGCATCGTGGGGTTTCTCCCCGATCGCACGACACCGATCATAGCCTTGTTATCGTCATAGAACACAAAGTTCGGAGACTTCTTGAGGATCCGCTCTACCAACTTGAGAGCGGGCATACCCATCGATCTCATGGCAACATCGGCCGCAACAATCTCGGCCTCGGGAGTGGAGTGACTCACACAACCCTGTCTTTTAGAGCTGCCAGACAACGGAAACCGGGTATTAGGCCCTTGTATATTCAAGTGTCCACCGGAGGTGGAACGCAGCGAGTCAATGCATCCCGCAAAGTCAGCGTCCGCATACAAGGCCAAGTGCACATCGTCCATAGGGTCTCCAACCCAACCGACCATGCGCCAATGTTTGGTATGATGCACATAGCACATCAAGTGATGCAAACCCCGATCATCGGAGTCAGTCCACCTATGCACGTTCCGTGCTAGGCGATTCACTTGCCGCAACAAATCGAAGCGAGCAATCCGCGCACCGTACAGCAACTTCATCAGTACGCTAGCGGCATGCGGAGCAAGGTGTCCACGCACGGGCTCCTTCATGGCCAACTCAGGAGTCCCTCCCCGTTGGTCCGGCACTGTGGCAGAACCGTCGGTGGGCACAAGATTGTTACACCAATTGCACACGACTGACGGCCCCTCTCTGGCAGGCTTCCGTGAGACGTGATTCTTTGTTTCTTCATGCAACTCAGGGGTGACAACCTTATTCAACTTCACGTCGCCCGCCACTTCAAGATAGCGGTCGACACAGGAACGTAGGAACTGTTCCATGTCATAGGTCACCGTTGTTACTCGGTGTCCGTTCCCGAGAGTGACGTTTCCCTTGCTTTGATTGCAACCAAGGTACATGTCAAGTCCAGTCTCGGGCTCAATCTTCAAACGTGTACGCAACATGCTCCACCCTTGGGCAAGGTTCTTCTGCGGCCCTGCCATTTTGAAGTCGTCGACATACACAACCAGAACAAGCTGGAGCTTTTCGTGAATGTACACTGAAGGCCATTCTTCGCCGATGGGCTCAAAACCAACGGCACGCACCGACTCATCGCAGTGCTGCTCCCAAAATGTTCCCGCATCTGGGTGTCCGTACAGCGCCTTCCTCAACGGGACGACTGGTCTTCTGTACTTATCCCATTTGCATTCACTTGGCACGGCCTCCGGTGGCAATTCAATCCAACACGGCGTGCCTCTCAAGGTGGCCTGTATATACGCCTGAACAGCGTCGGCCATCTGCACATCCCAGCCATCATGACAACCCAGAAAATCCGCCCAACGCGAGGCTTCAAATGAAGCAGGGGAGTTCCCCAAATCTTGAAACATCGCAGCCTCAAAGCTTTGGTTCTTCACTTGGTTCCCCAGCAACACGCCTCTACCCTTGAACTTCCTCTTAGGATCACCAACAGGCAACTGTGAGTGCTTTTCAACGCAAATGCCATGTGCGCGAGCCATGTGTATTTCCTCCCCCTTCGCTTTTGCTTCTCTGGCTACAGCGTCATATTCACGCACCGCGCCAAGATCGAAGACCCCCTGGTCGATTAATCCCGACCACTCTTTCTTCATTGATGCCAATGCATCAGGGTTGGTCAACATCTCTTTCCGGCCTACCGGCCTGGATACCAAAGCGTCGAAGAATCGTACAACTTTCACAGCTTTCTCTCTGTGCTGTATTCGCTCAGAAGTCACGCACGGCATCGATGGGTACTTCTTGGCTTCACCGTCCTCGCCTATCGCAGGCATTGCGAGTGGCACTTTTCCAGAAACTATCTCAGCAGACTCCTCCCATTCATACCAGGTGAGGTCCGTCGATTCGTCGACCGATGGATCCGTCCCCGATGCCGTCTCAGCTTCGTCTTTATGACTCTCCATGACTGATGCAACCGCCTTCGTCCAGTTTGGAGTCGACTTTGATCGCTCCTCAGACTTGAACTTCCAGGCATAAATTACTACCAGACACTCAAATTCTTTCTCAAGCTGAACGTTTCGTCTCATGACGTCTTGGGACTGTTTGGAATCCATGAGAACAACCACCCCGTCGACAGGATTAACAACAATCCTGACCCATTCAAGCTCAGCCAAGTGCTTCCCATCCATTGGGTTCTTGATCTTTGATATGTTCTTCCGCAATCCCCAATTGTACTGCCATTCTACTCCACCCCAGCGGTTCCGAAGCATCGCTCGAATTCTCTTACCACCGGGCATCTGTAATGTCCGTGCCTCTGCCGGCGCGGAAATATCAGACTCTTTACTCTTGGGATCTTCCTCTTTCCTTTTGCCACCGCCCTTCACCTCGGCCTTCTCTTCCTTGGTGTAATATTTACTCATCATCTTCCATTCTTCAGGAGTGAACTCTGGAGGTCTCGATGTCTTCATTAGCCTGAATCCATCCTTCCCGACAGGATACGGTCTCCCGGCCTTGTCGATCTTAACCTCCTTGCCATCGTCGTTGACGTACGTGATACCATCCCCGGGTAGCCCGACTGACACGTGTGGAAGGTCGGACTTCGCAACCTTCTCGTCGCCCTTAGAGTGTCCATCTCCTTTCCCTTTTGAGGAGCTCGGTCTAGCATCTTCTTCTCCTGCATGATCCCCCCGATCTCCGGCGATTACCTCCGGGCCATCGTCGAGCAGTAGACCAGCGATCTGATCGACTTCATCGTCAAGCAGTCGCTTCTCGTCACTCTGCAACAATTCAGGCTCGTAGTCCTCATCCTCGATCAGGCGGTCACGTGCATCCAGACCGATTGCATCGATAGACATCTCTATTCCTTCCAAAGTCTCGTTGGCAACCTTGTACTTCTGTTGTATTGGGAATGTCAGAGGAGATTTCAGGATCATCCTCTCCGTCTGATGTGGCATTCTCAACCGAGGTGGAACCTTTGCCTTCTTGATGTTCAGCTCTGCACCCGCAAATGCAGTAAGTGCCCAAGCACGATACTTGTTTGCCCAATGCATACCGGTGCTCAACACATATCCAGCAAATATACCAGTTTCCCCTCTCGGCTCGAACTTCTCCCTCTTTCCCCCTCGTGCTTCGCTCGGCTTGAAGTCCACTAGCGCACCAAAAGGTATCTTCTCGCCCTTGAACTCCTCGCCATGCAGCCTCATCCATGCACTCGATCCGTTCACCTCTTCGATGTTCATGAGATGGCACAGAGTGGTGATGGCCTGCACCCAATAACACGTGGGTAGACCGGCATGTACTAGACAAGCCGAAGTCTGGTCAATGATGAATTGATTTGTTCTTTCAGCAAGGGAATTGTTCTGCGGCCGTCCAGGCAGCGATAGGTCGTGGTTCAGCTTCAGCTCCACGCACGCATTGATCAGTTCCGGGCCATCATCCGAATATACCTGCTTGATTTTCCTCCTCCCGCAGAAGTGCTTGATAGCCCTGACGACTGAGTCAGTGTCTCTTCTCGCGGTGGGATAAGCCATGATAATTCCGGTATATATGTCCCGGATGATGAGCGCATACCTGCCTTCCACTTCATGATCTCCTGATGCCGTCACAAAGTCGAACGTCACCAGGTCACCGAACGTCTTCACTTCTCTTTTGAATGCTCCCGTTCGTGATCTGAAGTGTCTCATCTTTGCCTTGACGCATGATTCGCAGAAGGGATTTCGGTATCTGTGTGTAAGCAAATGAGCTATGGAGTTGGCGTCCTTCTTGAGGACTCCCACTTTCCTCTTTATTGATGATCCTTCGTACACATCTACTTCGATTCCGGCATCTGGATCATCTTCATCAACCTCTTCCTCGTGAGCTTCGGCATCACCATGTCGATGCGGGACTGACCCAACATCTACAGGTATTTCCTCAGCCACGGGAGGCGGACGTACCGGACCGGCTCCTCCGGGTGGCCCGAAGTCGAATGCCCCGTCGTGGTGTTCGCCCTCGGCCTCTGCGGACTCACCGACAGCGGCGGGTGTGACGTCGTTTCATCGTCACCTCCCTGATCTGCCTCGTCGTTCGTTACCATCGCCAATACTTCCGAAAAGTGCTCCTTGAGGTCGTCTATCGTAGGGCGATGCCTGTTACTCCGAAGCTTACCATCACTCACTAGGTACGGGATGTCGTCCTTGACCTGCAAGTGCACGAATCCCTGCTTTGGCGTAACCATGAAAGGTAGTTTACCAGGCATCCAGTGAAATGCATAACCCATCTTCATGCATCTCCTCCCCACTGACAATACCGTGGGTGTCTCATCCAATACATGCGGCTCGACAGTCTCGTCCAACTCGTCCACGACTATCTTGGCCACATCAGATGTGGAAGTGGAACCATTCGCGGTCTGGAACACGATCTCGTCGTCATCTTTCACGATGTCGACACCCAGGCTCTTCGCCTTGGCTCTTCCGATGAGATCATGACCACATCCGGTGTCCATCAACCATTTCACCCGTTTGCTGATGCACGTCGACATGGCGAAAACGTTCTTCGGCATACCATGCTGCTTCTTCCAGTCGACAGCCGATTCCTTGATCTCGTCCTTGTTCCGATCATACTCGAACATTATGCTGCTCTCCTTGGTCACCGGGAAGTAGTGCTTCTTATATACATCATCCACCACTTCTCTCAGTATCTTCGCACGTATCAATGATCGTTGGACTTGATAGGCTGATAATTCACGATGATCACTGCTTTTGAACTTCTTCTCGTCGACGTACACGTACTGATAAGGCTCATTCTCATTGTCCTCATAACCGTACCATTCCCCTTTTCGTTCCCATTGCCTTCTCTCGTCTTCGAGGTAGGTGATCTCCCCATTCTCGTCGACGTCGAGCACTTCCTTGAACCACACCATTTTCTCGGGGATCTCGGACTCGCCAGACCATCTCGATGATTCGCTCATCGCGTCGTCATCGTGCTCGTGGTAGACCGTCTCGGCTTCATCCGGTTCGACCTGATCAACGTCCTTCTTGAAGCTTACCTTCCCTGCAGGAGCCGATTGCTTCAGGACTATCGCGGGCATTGCGATGGCCCTCCTCGCAATGGCTGGCGCTGCGGCTTTGGCGGCAGCCTTCGACTTGGCTTGCGCCTTGTCATTTGACGTTGCTGGAGCTGAATTGTTCTTGATGAGCTCATGCCTATACTTGCAAGCGCTTCCCTTATCGCACTTCCCCTTCTGAAACGCGAAGCATGCCCCATCATCTCTCTTTGGTGACGATGATCTGGACTTGGATTTGCCCTTTCCTTTCCCCTTGGACATGCTCTCCAACTTATGCTCCGTCTTCTTGCTGTGGGAAAAAGTGCATTCATTCCCTTTCACGCACCCCTTCGCCGATTTGAAGTGGTACCAGCAGGGGTTATCCTTGCTTCCGCCCGGACTCTTGCCTCTGTCGCTGGCACCGTCGGACTTGCCGTTCTTGCCAGCGTGGCCCTTTGCCTTGGCTTTGGGAGCACAGGAGCGGCATCAGGTCCACCGGGTTTCCCCTTTCTGCCCTTGCCACCCTGGTTCTCCTGTTTGCCAGTTGCTGGAGCCGCATCCTTCCCGCCTGACTTCATCATCGACTTGACCGATTTCTCCTTCATGTCGAGCATCAGGTCTTCCCGATCTGCCTTGATCTGATAGTCGATCAACGCCAATAAGAATTCATACGTCTTCTGAGGATGCTTGTCCGGTAGTCTATGGTAGGCATTGAGGCCGAACTCCATCTTCTTGCTCCCTTTGATCTTCCTGTAAAGGATGTCTCTGAGAGCCAGCTTACTGGGTCTGTCCTCGCTCCTCATCTTCAGCAGCAAATCATACCATTTGTTCCTGAACATGACCAAGTTCTTGTCGCCAGGAAAGTCAAGGTTGAATAGATGCTCGATGTGGTAGACAAGATCCGTTCTATCGGAAGTTCTGAATGATTGCATAACTAATGCCACCAACTCTCGTCCCTTCACGATCACCCCTTGTTGATGTCGTAGTTCAGAGTGTCGTGTAGCATCGAGGTATACGTCCTTGGCTTCGTCAGGTGCTTGTTTCAGCATGTTCTGCATGCCCATGGCCATCTTAATATCTATCGTAGCAAATCTGTCGCCACCTGAATCGCTAAGCAAATCCAGGTCTGGGTTCAACCCAAGAGCCTGCTCCAGCCATTTCGTCCATGCGTCGGTATCTGGATCCGCACATGCGCTCAGAACATTCATCAGCAGTTGCATCTTCCAGGTATCAAGTTGATGGATCTTTGGCCAGGCCGGAATAGATACACTCTCGGCCTCTTTCCTCGAGATTCTCGGTCGATCATTCTTGATCTCTCGGTTATCTCTCGATCTCCTTCGTCTCCTCCGTGTCCGATCGTCTTCTTCCTCTTCTTCTTCCTCGTCTTCTTCATCTCCTTCGTCGTCGTCATCCTCATCCTCATCATCGGGTGGATCATCCGGAGGTCCTCCTCCACCACCAGCGAGGCTCAACTGACGTCGACCCGCTCCCTGCCCATTCCCATTGGGCGGGAATCCACCGTAATCCAATGGGGGCGTAGTACCGTTGTTTCCCCCTCCATCACCACCACCAGTCGTAGTAGTGGATTGTGGGACATGCCCAACAACCCTTGCATCTGGGATAGGTGTACATCGATCATTGGATCACCGAAAGACGGAAAGAGGATCGAACCTGGCATCAGCGACGAATTAGGGATTTGATTCGAAGACGATGACGGGATTGACCCAGCCACCTTCTTGTCTATCCTATTCGAATTAGCCTGGGTTCCTCCCTCAGCGCGTTTCACTACTGCTCGTTCACGATGTCCATCTTTGCTGCTGGAGGCTTCCTGTGTCTCCAGCTTCTTGTGTGCACGTAGTTCCTCGTTGTCAGCATCGAGTTGGCGCACAAAACTCTCTTCTTGCTTGAGCGTCGCCTCTCTTTCCTTCAGTTGCCCCTGAAGCTCATGCATCTCCTCGAGGTACTCATCGTACATTCCCTTAGCCGTCAATCTCCAGTACTCAGCCTCCTTCGACTTCTCGTCCATCGTGCACCGTTCCTCTTGTTTCTCTTCTTTGACCTGGGCTAACTCCAAGATCGCATCCTGATGATGACCACCTTCGACAGCAATCATCTGGTCCTTCATCGACACGTCGGACTCATACTGTTTGACGATCTCTTCTTTTTCGCGAAGCAAGCAATCTGCTCTCTTCGATTCCTGTTCCGCAAATACTGTAACGTCATTCAGCCTCGCCATCAGCTGTTCCCTGGAGTCCTCCAAAGAGCACGTCTCGGGGCGCTTGACGAGTGCATGCTCCAACTGTGATTTCAGACTTTGGACCATCTCCTCCTCGTTGAACTTCTCGATAGATGTAGAAGATTCTATGCCTCTGATCCGTTGCTGATAAACTGATATCTGTTGTGAAGCCTCACGGTGTATCTGGTTTGCACGTATAGCTGATTCCTGCGCAGCCGACTTCTCGCTTGCCATGTAGGATTTCATCAATGCAATCTCCCGCTTCTGCTCCATGATAGTTCCTTCAGCTTGTCTCATCTGTTGCATTATAATATTCGACTCCATGTCTTTCTTCTCCCCGTACTGAAATGCGTTCATTTCCACCTTGCGCATCCGTTGGGCTTCTTCCTCAAACTTGCGCCATGCCTCAGCCATGTGGTGTTGGTGGTGACTCACTAGATGTCCCGACTGCTTGCTGGCAATCTCGCATCGTCTTTCCAGCTCCTGGATCCGGATGGTGCTTCCATAGTCTTCTTGGTTAAGATTCGCCATTGCTGCCGACATTTCTTCAAGTGTCTTTTGATATTCCCCGATCTCCACTTCCATCCATCTCTTCTTGATCGCTGCGCGCGAAAACCGTATCATAGATTTTGACTCACCGACGTCGATCTCATCTTCTATGATGCCCGAAGTCGCAGCGATGATCTCGGTGGGATCTCTTTTCATCTGATAAACACTCGACTGTTTCACGATCTTGTGGAGTATATTGCTGAATGTTGATCCCCGCCCTAGTAATCTGTCCGAAGAATCTGTAATCATAATCCATCACGCAGAAGAGCCATCAACCATTGATCCTGAGCTGTTGTTCCAAAGCTATATTTGGTCGCTAACACTCATTACTGTGTATGTTATCGTTCCTTTATTGTCCCTGTACCCGCAATAAACCAGCTGTCTCCCAGTCCAGTGTAGAGCTCGTAGTTACGGCTGATAACCAGTCAAGAGACGGCAAGGTGACGTCCCGTGGGACGCTGTGCACCGAACCCTCCAGCTGTAATACCAACCACGTAGAAAGGTGTATACGGACGATGCCGTTATAGCCGAACCCGTGTAAATGTTGTAAGGGAGAAGGAATGATAGTTACAACGGTGGTCCTGACAAATGTAGCGCAAGCGAAGTGTTTTCCGCTCTCAATGCCGATCACGTGTGAATGCAGCTACACATCAGATCTTGAACCTCAATTGTGTCTTACTGAAACGGCGATCACGAATTTAGCAATATCACGCGACTTTCAGAACAGCTATCTAAATTCTGGCACGGCCTGATGGCGAATATCCTGTAACATGGTATGGAAGCGGTGATGCGTCTATTATCCAAAGAGATTGCCGGTGAGGACGGCCATGCACTGCCTGTCTGCTTTGAGTTTCCAGCTTGGTCGCCATCCGCTGCGCACCTTCATCTGTACATGCCAGTCATGCATCCGTCCGCTGTTGCTTTCCTTTCTCAACATCCGATCGCACGGATTGTTTCTTTCTTGTTCCGGTTGATGGCAGATGCCAGGGTGATGATTATTCAGGACAAAGGATGTGTACAACCGCGATTCTGCCTTGTTATGTCTGACTACATCGCGACAGTCACGTTGAAATCGTAACAACGCATTGTCCAAAAATTCCTGCGTCTGTGGTGGATGTATGGTTGTGGCGGTGATCTTGTGCGTCTCATAGTCGACCAATGAGCCTCTCGAGTTCGATGAGCCCTGGCGAAGATCTCTTTGTTCTGCAAGAAATATAACATGCGCACGTTGGGATGACGTATCTTCATTGTTGCGATAGGATGCATCTGGATAACCAACTATGCGTGTCTTGCCACGAAGGGGCCAGAATCTCATACTAAGCGGAATGCTTTTGATGGTTCTGACTGTCTTGTTAATGGCGCGAACGTCCTCAATGGTCGGTGATGATGCCTTGGAGGCACACCTGGAGAATTGATAACCAATGTGGAACTGCGTTCGCGATTGTAACCAATTGATCTGACCTAGGACACTTCTGTATGCAGTATGCATTTGTGGAGTAAGAGGAGTGTCGTCCTTCAGGTACTTGTCAAAAGTGATCTCCTGAAGTTCGCAATGGCAACGTTCTGATGGACATTGATGTACCAGCCATGCTTGTCATCTTGCTTCCATTGGATGCGTTGTCCTACGAAGAGGCAATCATTTTTGTCTTCGGAACCAACTTGAAAATCTTTGCGAAGTCGTCCCATGATTTCCTTCTCGAACACATCGTCACCCGTCAAAAGAAGATCATCAACATGAAGAGAAAGTGCTCCATGAACTTGTCGATTCTTGGCATTGTTACCGGAAACGGGATCCATGAGGTAATCAACCGCTCCTTCTAGATCGAAAGTATTGGATGATTTCTTTTCACTCATCAATGCGGGTTTCGGAAGCTGCTTGCCGTAGTAGACATATGTACAACGGTCTGCCCTGGTTGGCGCCAATCGTAAGAACGGAGTGCCGAATCAAGGATGTTCCACCATCTGCGGGGCGCGTCATTTAGCCCGTAGGCAGGCTTCTTCATGCGCGCTCCAATGTGTGGTGGATATCCCATTTCAGGAGGTATCTGACAAATGATGTCACGAGACTGATCGTATGCTTTGCCTTGGAGAAATGCTGTCTTCAAATCCATGTGGAATATATTCCAGCCTTTATTTGAGGCTGCTTGGATTGCAAGGCGGAAACCACTCCTGGATGCAGCAGGACTGTCTGTCTGTTGATCATTCTTCTGCTTGTCTTGGAAGCCTCGGAGGACCCAGCGAGCCTTGGTCTTCAGGAAGTTACCATCCTTATCTCGCTTTAGGGTAAGGACCCAGCGACCCGTGACCCAGTTCCTGATCTGAATCTTGCGTGCGTCGACTAAGTCGAACACTTCGTTATCAATCCAAGATTTGCACTCGAGCTGCTTAGCTTCCAGGAATTGCTTCTGGTAAGCTCTTATTTCCGTGGTTGTCGCTTCTTTCCGCTTCTTGCCAATGAGTGCGGATGTGGTTGAAGCCTTCAAGGATTCTTGCTTGGATGAATACAAGACTAAAGAGTGCACGATCATCATCGGTCATGTTCTTGCATAACTGGTCAACATGATTCTGATCTGTGTACTTCTGATGAGAGAATCCGCATCGAGGCGATGGGATGAAGGTCCCTTTCACTCGTCCAAGAAAGAGAGGGTTGCCTTCGATATCTCTCGGAAACGTGAAGGATCCGGTGTTCGCACAGATCTTCTGTTCGGCTGTCATGAGTGACCAATGTGCTTCATCAAGAACGAGATCAGCTTGGTGGATCTGGTCCTCTGAGAGTCTTCTGATTCTCCATCTTCCTGGTCAGTATATCTCATGGTTCATTCTGAACTTCCAGTGCCGGATGAGGTTGGAACATGAGGGATCAGTTCTTCCTCACTTTCATATTGTACCGGCAAGTTTGCTGGATTGCTCGGATTGTAATTGGATGAAGATGCAGGTTCATTCCTGGGAGAATGCCCAGGTGACTCATCATTGTCATCTGGCTTCTTCTTCTTCCCAGTCTTCTGCTTCTTTGATGGACTGCCAGTTGTTTCTTCTTGCACAAGTGTTGGCAGTTCAAGATCTTCATCTTGGTCTTCTGCTTCGGGATTCGTAAGAATCGCAGGTGGTGAAGGTACCACGACAGTCGGAAGAATTGGCTGAGATGATTGCGACTGTGACGGCAAAGAGACATCACCCCCCAGTCGATTGAGTCCGCTTGAGGATGAAATGGACTGTTTTTGCCGTTTTAGCGCTGCATCTCCTCCGCCAGGCTTGTCGTGTGGCGGCAGTGGTGGATCCACTGGACTGTCTGGTGATACACTGCGTGGTGCTGGCGGCATGGGATGATCAGGCTGATGTGGAGGATCCGGAGGAGGATCTGACATCTTCTCGTCCGGAGGTGTTGGTGGTCTTGGATCAGGCATGGGATGGTCCGGTTGATCAGGTGGCTGCTGTGTGTCAGGTCTTGGAGGTTCATCCGTTGGATCCGATGGATCCGTCGCGATGGGCATCGGCCTGATAGCCGGCGCATCTGTGAACGATTGATGAACGGATGAAAACATCACAGCATGCCAGGTCTTCGGATCATAATTCTCCCAATTGCATTTTGATGCCGGCAAGACCCAAATTCTATTCAGCTGATCAGGTTGCCAGAAGGATATGATCGCATCGTCCGGAGGTGACGTAATCGGCATGTTGATGCCAATGGTGTGGACGTATGCGGTGCATGCATCATACTGAGTGGATGAGATGCACAATTGTCTCAACTTCTTGCAACCATTCCACATGTTCTGACATCGCCAGTCATTGGGATCTTGCTTGAAGATATCGATTTCAGTCCCCGGAGGGTACTGCTTCATCGTCTTTTGAAACTTCTGGACTAGCGGATCCTGGATGACTAATGGTTGAACGTCCTTGTTGAACGGCAGGTCCTGAACTCTGACTGCAAGACTGCTGCTGGTCATGTTGAACTCCTTGTCAATGGCTTCCATCTCCTTTCTCAGGATGTCAACCTGCTTGATGGTGAATGGTTCGAAAAGGTCCTCCAAGAGGTATACCTCGTTGTCAAGTGGTTTCACCTTCAAGTGTCGTAGGAGGATGTGCGCGAGATCCTGACAGAACTGGTAAGGATAGACCTGTGCCAGTTTGGTCCTGCTTCCGAAAGTGCCAGCATTTCCCTCTAGGGGTTGGTGTTCATGCTTGACTGAGCTGGAAAAATTTTTACACCTTCTGAAGATCGGTCTCATTACCTCGGGAGGTAAGCAGCGCATCAAGCTCGTGGGCTTGAGACTTCTGAGCCCGGATTCAGGATCTTTTAGTCCGTATGCACAGAAATGGAAATCTCCCCAGGTCACGGATGGATCTGAAAACAATTGGTGCATGCATTTCAGATACCATATCCTGGATGTCTGAGGATTTTTTCGATGATGAAGTATCTTCTGTGCTTCAACTGATATCGCGCAATGGATGCTACAAATTCAACCATGGGAAGGTAGCGTCCCCGCTTTTCCCCAACCTTTTGTTGGTCTTGTTGGATGTTCTGCATATTTGACCGGTGCCAATAGGATGACATCAGGTGCTTGTTCTCTGATGATCTCCATGACCATGTGTCGTCCCTTGGATGTGATTACATCGAATCCTGTGCGGATGTCTACGGGAGTCCCAACCTTAAGACCTGATAGTGCACAGCATTGACTGAATCTGGCACTTCCTGCAAAGATCTCGAGAACGTGGATCTTTCCTTTACGTACACAGTTCCAATGTGCTTGTTCAGGAACGGATGTGAGGTCCTCGACGAACATGTTCTCTGCCGGATGAGGTGCTACCGGTTTGGGAGTTGTTTTTCCCGCGATACGTAATGGCACTGAGGATCTTGGCTTAGGAGCTGGTGCGGATGACTCTTTCTTCTTGGTGTCTGCAGAGGAGCCAGGTTGCTCCTTCTGCAAGGATTCTCGCTCTTCTGGCAATAGAAGATCAATTCCAGGTTTCCCCGGAGGGATGGTTTCATCCTTCCTGACCTTCGTCATGTTAACCTTGATGAGTCGAGTCCCAAGATCAAGTCCTACCATTGCTCCTTCAATGGAAATGACTTTTCCTTTCAGCCATATTCCTCCTTTGCTTCCATCGGAACGGATCTTGTTCACCTGAAGAGGCTTAGAACTCATTCGGAGATTTTGAGCTAGGTCTCGTCGGAGGTCTTCGGATTGACGTGCTTCTTGGAATGCTTGCTTTGACAGCTGCTTGATCTGGATAGCTGTCAGCTCTTCTTCATTCCTGTCAATCGTCAACTGCGTTGGTGTTGCGACATCAAGTTGGATGAGATCTGCTAGCCGTCTTCCGAATGCGAGCTCTAATGGTGTTACACCCCCGTAGGTGACAGTCTGATTCCTGACAGTTGCAGCGGCCTTCACTAGCTGTCTGTATGTCACTTTCTTCAGTGTTGCAGGTGCAGTTCCTGCCTTGATGGAACTTAGCATGATCTTGAGTTGTGCCTTCAGGAGTCGAACTGCTGCTTCAGCTCGATTTGGCCATGGGGTATTCGGTCCCAAGGATATCGGTGTGATGTCCAGGGACTGATAAAAATGTTCCCATGTCTCTGTCATGAAGGCTTGATCTGCGACAACTGACTTGGGCTGCAAATGGTACTGGTCAAAATAGTTCCTGAGGACAGTGATGTTCTCGACTTCCTGCGTAGTTGTCACTGCCTCTGCAGTGAGCAATGTTGTTGCTCCATCCAAGATGACAAAAACAATGATGTGTTCTCCTGTTCCAAGAGGAACTTGACAGTGATCAATGAATGTCATGTCACCAAAGGTGTCCGCTCGAAGTCCACTCGTCTTGCTTCGTGATGGTGCATGTTTTGCCGCTTGGCAAACTTCACATGCACTTCGGATTTTGTCAAATAGATCGAATGTTGATTTCGGCAAATGAAGTGAGCGAGTTCTAAATCGAAATTGATCCGTTGTCATGTGATGATGCTGGAGGTGGAGCTTCTTCAACTCTTCGGGATTTGACAATCGCTTGTGGATTCTGCCTAGTGCAAGCGGAAGCGTCGTTGGTTCTTCTGAGGATGGTGCGAAAGGATCTGGCTCAATGGTCGACCGGCCCTTCTTGTCGATGATCCTGTCTGCTGCCGATCCTGAACCTGCTTCATCGTCTTTAAGCGAATTGTCCGCGAAGGTGAAAATGGTCTTACCTATATCCACAGGTTAATCATTGGTTTGTTTGCCTGGGATGTAAGTCTCCAATTGTCTTCTAGGATGTCTGGATCTCCACCTACGGATGCATCAATGATTTCCGTAGTACGTTCTCGGCTAATGTTATCAGGATTGATTGGACATTCCTTGGCTCCGGTGTGAACAGCGCCTTGCGGGGCGTGATGCGCACACGGATGAGCTGCTTGTTCTTCTTGTCAAGAATCCAATGGTCCTGCTTTTGAGACCCAATGATTTTAGGAGTTGCTAGGTCCTCCTTTGTCTCGGATGATTTTGCTGCACAAACAGTTTCACTCTTGGAGAGATCCCCGGAGGGAAACTTGATGCTGTTGTCATCATCGTAGACATAGTTTGTGAGGCCTTTATGAGCAATTTCTCCATGTGCCTTCACTCTTGCAACTCCAGCGAGGTCGACGAGTGCATGTCCTGTACCGGATACTGGAACTGCTTGACGGTCCATGCCAAAGGCCTTGCATGTGATCTTGTCACATTGAGGTGTGTGCTCGATGGTCATGTAGAGGTTCCGCATCTGACTGATGCTGAGGAGGATCGGTACAGTTCCTTGTTCAAGGACGTCGATGTTGGTACTGCATGGAGGAGTTGTGTGATATCTAAGATGCAGGGTCCAATTTACCCTGGCTGTCTCTCCGTTTGCAAAAGTGAACTTGGTCTCGGCCGGGATGTACTGATAGGAGATGATGTCCTTCATTGGTTCGATGGCCTGAGTAAACCGCTGGATTGCATGCCAGCTGCCCATAGATCTGGTACATCCATTGTCCAGAATCGCATAGGTCGGATTGTGCTGAGGGTTGATGACAGGCGCCATCAGCTTGGTTGCCAGTAGGCTGTGATTTGTTGTGACGGACAGATTGTGTTCTGAAACTGTATCTGATTGGATCAGCTTCTCGTGGATTGCCTTTTTCCCAGGATGCTCATATGCATCATGGAATGCCATTAACGCTTGTCCTGTGCTGGATATCTCATGGGATGAGTACCAGCCATGTTCGTTCCATGTCCATGATTGATCCCAATCTTGGTCTGTCCAACCGGCATAGGTAGGCTCTGTGGATGGTGCAGTCTGCTGGATGGCGGGCTGCTCCTCCGTCTTCTCTGAGGTGGCTGCGAACGTTTTGGACTTTCCTTTGTCTTGTCCGCCTTTTCCCTTGCCACTCTCATAGGATGGATAACCTTTGTTTCCATCATAGGGATATTGGAATTTTGATTTTCCTTTCTTTCCCTTCTTTCCTTTGCCTTGTCCCCAATATGCCTGGTCGTAGGGATCATAGTTTTCGTTGGCCATATTGGCCTTTCCGCCAGAACCGCTTTTTCTGAAGGGTTTAAAGCCACCTCGTTGGTGACTGCCCTTTTTGTTTCCTGATTTTCCTTTTCCTTTTCTTTTCTTGAACTTGAAGTTCCGCCCCGACACTTTTCTTGCTATGAACGCATCGTTCTCCTCGAGGACCCAGAATGTCTCTTCATCGTTGTTTGACATGAATCCTTCAAGTCCTTCTTCATCCTCAACCCAGAAGCCTTCTTCTCCTTCGTATTCACCTTGTTCGATGATGAAGAATGTGTTGCTTCGGCTGCCTCCTTGAGGTCGGATGGATGGATCTTGGATCGATGTCCTCGTCGTGATGAAGAGTTCATGGTAGTGAGTCTTCAGCATCTCATAGGAGTAATTCTCTAATGATGTGTTCCTGAGTGACATTGCACTTGTCAGTCTTTCTCTCTGCTGATCTGACAATTCACTCTGGATGATGAAAAACTGCGCAATGCCGAAGGGAAATGCGTCCCGCTGTCTGTCCTGCATTCCGTTGATATACTGTCTGAGGACTGTTGGATCGTCCTCATTGAGCAGGGCTGGAGGCGGTGCTCGAACACCGGCTGCTTGCTGATGTCGAGCAATTGTTCTTGCATTTGCTTCCTGTA
>CAUJNA010003500.1:508169-561152 GCA_963377175.1 Effrenium voratum | reverse complement strand
AAACCACAACAAAGTCATTCCTTCCCTGCTGAGCACCAGCAAGTCTTCTCCTCACTTTTAGTGTGACTTCCCAAAAAGGCTCAAGTCCCAGAACAAGGGGAGTGAGAAGAGAAATTCTGCTCAACCCCTCTCCTTGTCCTTGTCCTTCTCCTTGTCCTTGTCCCTCTCCTTGTCTCTGTCCCTCTCCTTGTCCCTGTCCCTCTCCCTGTCTCTCTCCCGGCCACCTTGGGCGAGCAGCTTGAAATGAGGCAGTCTCGCATATCCAAATGACATCCTCAAACTACCCTCTATAAATGGTGGTTCAAATGGACAACTACCCCCCCAAAAAAATGCAGCCACATGAAAATGGGCGAGCCAAAACCCCATTTTTGGCCATGCCCTATGTTCTGCGCACACTGACCAGGCTGAGGTTACTCCTGGACAAGATCTGCCAGGTTTTGCTCCAAGTTATGTTGGAAAAAGACCCCCGGAAAAGTGTTCCCCCTTAACTCCAAAACCGGCAGAACAAAGGATCGCCTAAGATATTGCTGGTTCTCAGGCTTCAGGGAAATGCATCGACAATTCCCGCTTCAATCAGACACAAAACGACCACCTAAGATCCTCTTGCTGGCTCTCTCTGGCTCCAATCCAACCAACCAACCACCAGCCAACCAACCCGCACCTTACCAACCAAGAAACATAGCACAACAACGCAACTCAACAGCCAAGAGACCTTCCCCCTTCCAATTTTTGCCTTTTCGGTTGGCTCAAAGGCATAAGCCGCCACTCGCCGAACTCGCCGAGCCGCGCCGCCGGGACCGGCTGCGGTGGCTCCGGCTCCGGCTCCGCCGCCGGGACCGGTCCCGGGACCGCCGGCTCCGATGGCTCCGGTGGCTCCGGGAGCGCCGGGCCCGCGACCGGCTCCGGGAGCGGCTCCGGTCCCTCGGCGGCTTCTTGCCTGAGGCGGGGGCACGGTGGGCGCGGGGGTTCCGCCTGGGAAAAGCGGAGGCCCTCGGAAAAATCCTGGAAGCGAGAATTCAGGTTGGAAGACGACTTTCCTTTTGGGCAAGGTGCGGTGGAAAGAGGGTAAAGGATCAGGCGTGTCAACGGAAAGGAGGAACAGCGGCATCCAATTTTCGCGGGTCCAGCTCCCCTTTTTGACACATATCCATCTCGGCCCACTCCCATCAGTTAAGCCAACCGATCGATTGCCAGGAGTGCTTCAACAACCCGTCCGAGGGCCCACAATGAATTGATCGTAAGTTTTCGCCAGCTATGCACGGGGTACGAGTCTGGGACCCCCTTTTGGTTGGTGTCCTGAACGGAATATCGATAGATCCCAAGAAACACTAGTCTTCCCCTCAACTTCCCTTCGGATGCACCACAAAAAACTACAGTGCCCTCCAAGCGACAAACATCGTTTGGACCTCGCACACACAGACACAAAAGCAGTTGCACAACCGCTTCGGAACCGCTCGTCACGCAATCTTCCCAGGCGCCAGTAGCTTTCGTCGACCCTTGAGTGAGCCTATCTCGACGATCATGGAAGGTCCCGTCAGCTTCCGTGACTATAAAGAGGGCACGCTGCCCAGCAGAGTCATTCGGGTGTGTCTTGTTTGAGGGTACCCTTTTTGGGGGTTCTGAAGGGGAGCCAAAGGAAGACCACCCTTTGCGGTTCCCCGAGTTTGAGGCAAACCCATTTCCCAAAGGGTACTAGGGTTGAGCAAAAGCCGAGTTGAGCCGGCAACGTCTCACACTTGCTCGGTGGCCCACATCGCACCCCATCCGTCATTTGCCTTCATCCGGCTCCTCCTCTTCCTCTTCCTCGGAATCCTCAGTGGCTGATGCATATGGTGGGCGGGGGGTCCTAGGGACAAAGGTCTGCCTTTTTGATTGAACTGGACACACACACACACACACACACCAAACACAGTCGGAAACTTCGTGCTGTTGGCTCAGCGAATGAGCCGGACTTGGGAAGGGTGTTCTCTCATACAGAAAAAGGGTCGAATTTTGGGAGAACATGTTTAGCGAGGCAGCCACGTGAAGCCACCGAACAACAAAAACAAAAACGCAAGGTGCTGCTGGAGAACTGGGACTCCGGGAGCGTGCATGACCCAAAGGATCCAGGTTTCTGGACCAGCTCGCCAGTGGACTGAATGGGAGGCTTGCGGCACTTTTTCTGAGTGCCCCGCCATCCAAGCGAACTCCTTCTCCTTCTTCTTCCTGCGGCAGAGGGGAAAAAAAAAAACGCGGCGAGCCGCTTCCCCCCCCCCCCCCGTCGAACGCCACCTATCTGGTTGCAGTAACGTCCGGATTGATACTTAGGGCACTTCGTGATCCGGATGCCTCTCAAATCGGAGAGCCCTAACCAACATCGACCAGACTCACGTCTTGGTTGGGCACTTTGTGCGGGGCCGCTTCCCAGTAAAAGGGCCGTGAGACACCAAAATGCGCGAACCCATCGAAAGCTGGCAATCGAACACCTTCACCAGAGTCGCAAACGGCTTCGTCTGCTTGGGTATGTAAAAGAAAATGCCTCTGGGTACCCTGATCTCTCTCTCTCTCTCTCTTCTTTTCCAGCCAACCTAGGACAAACACGGCAATTGAGGCCCCCCACAAACTCGGCGAGAATCAGCCTGACACGACCCCCTTCCCAGCCGTCCTCTTCACCTCGGACGCCGACGCCGGCCCTGGCCGGGGCTCTCCAAGGGCGTCCCAGGGCAAAACGCCACGGCACTGCGGTGGATGCCCCGAAAGATTTTGCAAAACCAACCACGCTCCGAGAAAAAAGAACTGCGGCAAGCGATTCCTTGTTGAGGGTGTCCCTGTTCCCTCACTTGCAATGGTTCAGGCATCCCCCTCCGGGCATCGGCGCCTGGGGCCGGCTCCGCCACGACCGCCTTTTCGCCTAGAAACGGCTGGAGAGGAGGAAAGGCCTGTCTTTTTACCATGGGAGAAGCCCAAGCTGCCCGTGCCCGGCAGTTGAAAAGAACAAAAGGGGTGTTGGCAACACAAACTCCAGAACCCAACCAAATCGGAAACCTGACTTTGAGGGCATGATCCCAAGCCCGACCCCCCATGCCATGGATAGAACCTCAGACTGCGCCAGGTGTTGCCAGTCAAGGAAAATCCGGTCACCCCTTTACTTCTGGGGGAAACAACCCCTGATGGTCTTTTCGGGGATGGCTCCTCGCAAGACACGGGCGCACCAAGGTCCAGCTGTCGCACAACACGAACGCGGGGGAAACACAGAACTCTCCGGCCAAATGCCTCCGCCCAACGCATCTCTTGGATCCCTGCGAGAATCATTTTGCCCGCACCGAGAATAATAAATCGCTTTGGAGACCCAGGTGGTCATTCCCCAATGGGCTGACAGGTGCTTCAGGGCGCAAAAAGCAACCCTCCCGCCGAGTACCCCTCTGGTCGCCGCCCACTGGAACGATTCCCTTAAAAGGGCCTCACCCTCAGATTCTCTCAAAAGGGGCTCCCCCTAAACAAGACAAACCCTTGTAAGGAAACGAACAAAGAAGGCTTGAGCCCTGCAATCAAAAAGCCACCTCCCGCAATCTTCCGCGGCCAAAACATGTCGCCACTTTTCCTTCCGGCATTCGCTGCATGGCGGAGCCCGCCGTCCGCCACGTCTTCCGCCGCGTCTGTCTTCTCCGGGTTTGGGCCCTTCCACGACAAGGTGCCCCTGTGGAGCCTGATGCAACTTGATTGACAGCTGTCAACAGGGGATTCTTAGCACCAAAGATGTTGACTGCTCTCTTTGACTGCCACACATACTGCTCCACATACACCGCAAATGTGAAGCTAAAACGTAAATCAATCAAAAAAAAAACTATATTTAAGAGCAGGGGGCTGCGCTTCAGGAAGGGGCCTGGCACAAAGGATGCAAAAAACAAAATCTTGAACTTGAGGACGTGTTTGCAGAAAATGCACTAAAAGGTGTGCGCGTTTCAAATCCCAGCCGCCCTGGATTTCAAGAGGGCAAATCGAGAAAAGTCAGTTGTTTGAGGCACAGAAGGCAACACTGCAACACATTTGTGTGATTCTGCAGCGCGCACGGCGTCCCAAACGCAAAGGGGACGTACACAATTATTTCGGCCAGCAACTTGATTGCCACCAACTCCCAACCAGAAACGCCCTTCAACTCACCGACCAATCTCATTTGCCACCACCCCGTTCCTTAAGCACCCTCCCAACAAAAGGCGAAGGAGATTGCAACATCATGTTGGTAAATTTTCGCAGTTGAGCTGATTATATTGCGGGCTTCACTGCAATTACCAATGCCCGCATGACGATTAGGATCTGGAGTTGCAGAGTGGGTTACATCCAGGAAAGTTATTTCACTCCCAGTTGAAGCTGCCCCTCCAGTCCCTACATCTTCAATTTTCTTAGATACAACCCCAAACTGCTTAGGTACAACCCTTAACTGCATAGGTACAACCCCAAACTGCTTAGGTACAACCCCTGCTCCTTAAGTACAACCCCACAAGCTTAAATATATACAGCGGGGAGGGGTTGCATTTAAGAAGACGCTTGCTCTCCCCAGGTCCGATTCCACCTAAAAACCTGGTTTGTGGCTGTTGTAAACCCCGATTGCTTGTCAGGCTTTTAAAAATAAACATGTCAAAAAGTCAGCTTTCCAAACAAGAATTTGTGCTGGAAGCGACACAGGGGTTCCTTAAATACAAGCCCTCCCACCTATTGAGCTTTTCGGGGTGTTTAAGGAGTTGGGGTTGTTAAGCAGTTTGGGCTTGAACCAAAGAGTTTGGGGTTGTACCTAAAGAAATTGACCCTCCCCCCTCCCCCTTATCGGGGGTAGAGATGTAGGGACTGGGAAACCCCAGGAGGGTCCTAATCGTCATGCGGGCATCAGTACTTCCAGTGAAGCCGAGGTCAACTTTCATAATTCCTTGCACCTAAGGATTTAGGGGTGTGCTTAAGATGTGTCTGCCTTGCAGTGGCTTGCTCACCCATCCATTTTTTGACGTGAGCAAACATGTGGATGTAGCTGATATGCAGTGGCCAACAACATGAAGCTCGTACAGGCCAGAGCTGCACCGGGGGGGGGGGGGCTCGACACGCAGTGGGCGAGCGGCGCCAGCTGCAAGGAAAGGACGTACAGAAGCAACAATATGATTGCCACCAACCTCCAACCAGAAACGCCCTTCAACTCAGCGACCTTTTTCATTTGCCACCGCCCCGTTCCTTAAGCACACTAAGTCAGGAAGTTCCTGCATTTGAGTACACCCCTAAAAGGCCTTCGGTGCCTTCCAGGTCCACGGGGGCCGGCGCTTGCAAGCACCCTCGACCTTCCGGGGAAGCTCAAGAAAGCATCGCCCGCGCGCAGATCAGGACCTTTCCAAGCATCCAGGCCCTTGGAAAGGGTGGTGTGGATCTGTTGTTTTCTCGGTTGCTTTCTGCTCCCCTGCTAAGAGTTTAACTTTTAGTGGTTTAGTACGGAAAACCCATTAGTTGGCAAAAAGCTAAACTCCTAACATCTAAGCGAGATGCAACAAAGTGTTGGAGGTGTGCAGGGAAGATGGCTCCCAGAAAATCCTCTGCGCAAGCCAGGGGTTCGCCCGGTTTTTGAGACCAGGTCGGTATTCCCCCAAGAGTAAACCTGCACTTTTTTGTGAACCCTACAAACTCAGGTGTCCTGTAAAGCAGTCTGCAAAGAACTATCCTCCTTTGCGCCAGATCCTTCCAGGTCGGTGTGTTTTTTCCAGAGGATTTCTGCAAACGGTCCCAGCACATGGCTCTTCCCAGTCAGGCTTCTGCAGCTCCGAAAACGCCTTGATGTGCGGTGTCCTGCTTTTGGACGACATGCCCTTGGTTGAAGAACACCCCTAAAATCCCACCTGGTTTATTCAGCTGGGGTCCACATTTAGCAGTGTTCCGCTCGACTTGCTTCGGAAACCGCCAGCTGACACACCGACACACGCACGCATGCACAAATGTGCTGTAGCTCCCGTCAATACATTTACTCACGCACATTTGGGTGAAGTATAACTTAACCAGCAAGCCTACAAAGGAAGCGTCATCATGGCTGAGGCTCACCCCATAGGTCTCCATAATTCGCTGCACCTGCGCATGTGAAGACGCCAACAGCTCGCTTTCTGAGTTCCGCCGGGTGAAACTTCCACGGCTCGAGAAATGAACCGCTTCAAGCGGGGGAGGGGTGGGGTGAAATCCTCCCGGGCGCGTCAGCGTTTGACTGGGGTGATCCCTCTGTGCATACATGGGTGTGTCCTGAAAAAGGGGAACCTAACAATTGTGGGCTTTGCATTTGGCTTCCCTTTGAAATCAACCAGAAAAGAGTGCCCTCAAAAAACGACCCACTGGCACTGTCCAGTAAGCGCAGTCTGAAAGAGACCACCGGCTCGTGGCCGGGAAAGAAATTGTTTCTGACCCATGCCCTCAAAAGAGAGAAGTTGCCTCTTGCGATTTCGACGATTTCGCCGGCGGATTTCGCCCTTCTCGAAAGCTGATCGCTACCCTTTGTACAATACCCGCCGCAAGTTTCGCATCACCTCAGAAGCCGTCCCCCCCCCCCCCCCCGGTTTCCCGTTGAAGGACGGGGCTGGGAAGCCGAACCCAACAGAAGTCATCATCCGACACAATCTGAACGATCGACGCTCACCGAACTGAGATGAGCTAGGATTCGCCACGGCGACCAACCACAGCCCAACACGGCGCTACGGCGCTACGGAACCTCTTTATGAAGCCCAAAACATTCAGTCTCTCCGGCTCCATGCTTGCATGTGACGTTGCTGCCGCTCTCTCATGGCACGGCCTCACCGCTTGGCAGGCTCTTGCCGCCTTTCTGCCCAAACTTGGATAATTCAAAAACCGGGAAAAAAGGGAGCGCGCTAGCAGAGGACCTTCACCAAAGGATCTTCTAGCTTCCCTCCCCAAAAAATGAACCACGGCTTTATTTGGGAGCAGTCGGAATCGACTCCTTCCAGCCAAGCGTCGCAGCGGCCTTCTTCTTTTTCTTCCTCGGCGCCTCCTCCTCCACGGCCTCCTCCGCAACCTCCTCTTGCACACGCTTCCTCGGACGCAGGCGTGGGAAGTTCCAAAACAAGACCCACCTTCAGTGCGGGTGTGGGTCAACCCAAAATGAACCCTGGTAAATTGAAACATGGACTAAAACCTGCGGTCCCCTAGTGGTTTAATTTGACCCACACCCATGTGTCCAGCTCCCTCAAAGTGCAAAATTTTGGCATTACCCTCCGAAACCCCGTGGCAAATGTCGAGGGAACCTCTGGCAGAGGCTCCGCCTTCAAGAACAGCATGTCTTAGCCAAAGGGGAGTCAGGAGTCAGGTTCCAAGCCCCCACACGCCAGCAGCAAAAGTGGAAGGCACATGCTGCCAAAACTAAAACAAGAACAACCAGTAACAAAAAAGCAACACGCTGGCAGAAAATCCAACTGGCAAACAGCACCAATCAAGCCGGTGGAAAAGGCGGTCAACGTTGTAAGGCCCAGCACGCCTGCCCCACCACGGGGTCTGTCTCAAAATCAGGAGGCCCACCAAATGCTCGACCAACAAGTCGAGTTCGCGCTTTGTCAACACCATTTTCAGGCATGGCTTATCTGCCATTATTACCACTATTAGGTGCTTCCAGCGGAGCTTGCCGCCCTCAACAGAAGTGGTGGATGACCTCCAAGCGTCCAAAACCCAAGTTCGCCTCGAGCCCGCAGGCCGCAAGACTAGAAAATTACGCCCAAGGCGGAAACTTCCGAGGTTCGCCGCCCCAGAAACCCACACCCCTTGCTTCCAAAAAAACAGAGAGAAAAGAAAGAAAAAAAAGGGGAAGAACAAAACCAACACATCCAACAAGAACCACAGACAGAGACCGGAGAAAATGATTGTATCACAAAACAAGACCCAAAACCAGGAGCTTCTTGACGCCTCCTCTCTCTGCCGGGCGGCTTCTTCTTCGGCACCGCGCCCTCTTCCAACACCTCCCCCGCTTCCTCTGCCGCCTTCGCCGCCGCAGCCTGGCCACGGAGCCGGGGGAAGCTCCCCAGGCCGCTTTAGACCCAGGGCTTCAGCCACCAGGAATTGGACCGGTTGACTCGTCCATGTGTCCATTTGCCAGGGCAACCCATTTTGGGTAATTACCTAGTTTTGACCCACGGGCAAATCCAAATCCAAACCACCAACCGAGGAGAACCTTGAAATGTGCCAAACTGGAGAACCCCCCCCCCCCACAAACCAAAAAAAAATGCCTTCCTCTCTGAGTTGTTGTTTGCTGTTGCCAAGCTGAATGGTGCACCGAGCCTCAAAAAACACACCACAGTTCGGGTGGGCCCAAGACAGACATGCAAATCAGGTACCAGTAGGCCCCCCAAAAGGTTCACACCCCGGATGAAGAGCAGCTCGTTGCGGCTCGGCCCAACCGTCCGATCCGGCACCCATGCAGGTGGAGGTCGGGTTTTGGGCGACATACCCTCCCACCAGCTAACATGAAAGTGCACAGACCCCCTGTAGAAAGACGACTTTCCTCTTGGAAAGGGCCTTTTTGCAGTTCCATGTTAGTTGGTGGGAGGGTACTACGACGACCATCCTCTTGAGACAAAAGGCCCCCACTCCCATCAGTGGAGTGCCACCCCACTCGGGCCTTCTTGGCCTTCTTCTTGCGCTGCTTTGTGACCTGAGCACTCGCAAATCGAGAGGTTCCGAAGCTCTCCCCAACTCTCCCCTTGGAAAAATGAGAGTGTGGCCTTGAAAACACCTTTTCTTGGAACCCAGAAAAAACCTTCTGCCATTTCGGGGAACCAGGTACAGGCCACGCCAAGAACGAGAGCCCGAGTCTTTCCCCCGCCTCCTTGATGGCCTCCTGCATCACCTCGCGGCGAACCAGGACGCGAACAGACGCGACTTGCGACTTCGAATTCTTGGCCCTTTCCCGCGCCTCAAGGGGAAAAGGAGGAAATGTTGACCCCATATTATAAAACCCCAGTGTATGAATATGGGGGGTGTTCCCACCCAAAAGTGATGACTCCGCACTAAGCCCAGGGACACCCCCCGTAATAATAAGCTGGGGGTTGATTCATATGGGGTCAACATTAGATGGCACAACTCCCACGCCTCAAAAGGCCCACTGCAAGGATAAAAAAAGGGATGAGCCAACGGGGACGTACACAATCGACCTCCTACGAAGGTCGAGTAAACGAGCCCCAACTCTTCTTGAAGGACTCCCCGGTTCAAAGCAACTCCTGCATCCCGTGATTCACAGGTTTTCTGGAGGCTGATTCCCCGCCCCTCCCGTGTCAGGATCCCCGGCTAAGCCTGTCCTTCTCAAAAAAACAAGCCAAAAAAGAAAAAAACAAAATATTTATTTAAACAAACAAAAACAAAAAAAACGGGAGATCCGCGCGGGAAAAAGACACGGAAACACTTGCGCCTCCAAGTTCTTCCGGGGTGTCGTGCCCTCCGAGAGGAAGGTCAGCCGCTCCTCCACCTGTCACCGGCAAATGGTGGGTCCAGGCTTTTAGTGTCTCGCGCATTCTCTAGTGGCCGGGGTCTGGGATTTCAAATTCAGGTGCTACCAAAACAACTCACGTTGCACGCACGCACGGCGTCTCAGAATGCCGCTAGCCGCGCTAGCTTTCCTTGGGTTTTCCTAGCCAACCCCTGAGTAAACATCCAATCGACCCCCAAACCCCAATCAGCTCAATGAATCAATCACCCCCACCCCAAAAAAAAAAGCAGCACCATGGGCATCAACCCCCCCCCCTTCCCCCTCCTCAAAAAAAAAAAAAGCAAGTCCCTCGGCCTGGTCCTTGAGCTTCTCCCCGAACACCGTGGTGGCCTCATCGGAGAAGCAGTCGATGCGGCTCGCCAGGGAGCACTTGTTGGCCAGGTACCTGGCCAATTGACGGCCGCGGACGCGTGTGCCGTGGGTTCTGCGATCAGGGGGTGCCTTTTCCGTTCGTGTGATTGAAACTGGACCTGATTTGCAAAAACCACCCCTGCCAAGCCCAAGTAAACAGGCCGTTTAACCCTGCATTGGCGCCTTTGGGGCCTGGTACGTCAGGCAAGTGGTTAGTATCCGTGGGCACCATCTACTTACCATGGCAGCCACCTTGCCCAGAGGACAGCCGCAGGGCAAGACTGACCATAGCAAAGGTAGCGACAGCCATCCTGGGCCTACACCGGCGAGAGCCGAGCGCTCGGCTGGGCATCTGGCCCGCCTCGATATCCTGCCCTTGTTCTTCTGCTGGGCCCGGCCAATGAAGGTGGAGTGGAAAATCAAACCTCGGTGTCGAATGACCGAATGAAAGCCCAAACTTACACCAGCCGACTGAACTACCAGGCCCCAAAAAGTGTGGACGCGCGACTGAGCGAGCCATAAAAAAGCTGCTTGGGCCTCCCGCACGATTCAGGTGGTGTTGGATTGAAGGCAAAGAACAAAAAGCCCCGAAAGCTCGGCTGGCCTCCCAAGCTCTCGCGCCAAGGTGCCGTACTTGGGCGTGTTGCCCTGGCGGCAAGGCAGCGCTTGCGGAGCCAGGAGTACTGAATTCGTCTAACCCCCGGGCCCCCAGGACTAGGCTGGGTGCTGTTGCACCGGGGCCCTGACGGAGAGGGCTCCAACCACACACTTCACATGGAAGTGGGGTGGTCATTTGCGGGCGGGGGGGGAGGGGGGTTGCCGATGTGGAGGATACAAACCCCTGGTTGATTCATAAGGGGGGGGGGGCTGATGGAAACGTCCGCTTTTGGAGCATCCCTAATCCCAGCCTTCGTGGGACCTTGTCAGGTACCAAATCACATCCTCTGAACATGTAGGGACCTTCCCGCAACCCTGGCTCCGCAGCCTAAAGGTGTTTCTTCAAAAGAAATCTCTGGGTTGTCAACTCGGTTCCTTCCTCCCCCCCCCACCTCCCCCCTCCTCGCCCCACCTCGCCCCAAGACATCACCAAGCACCCCACCAAGCCACCCCACCAAACCAAACCAAACCAAACCAACCAACCAACCAACCAGCCAAGCCTCCCTCCCCCTGCGCCTTCGTCTTCATCGCCCTGAAGAGCGCCTTCTCCGCCCCCAAGATCTGCACGGTGCTCGCGGGGTACTTGGCCAGGTTCGTGAGGCTCCCTGGTAATCTCGGATGCTCCGCGGGCCAAGCTAGGGACAAAGAGATAAGCCGGGCGTATGGTGTTTCTGGTCGTTCAGGTACATGTATATTGTATATATACATATGTGTGTGTGTGTGTGTGCGTGTGTGTGTGTATAGGTATAATATAACCATGATTTCGAGCGACTTTCTCAGCACCCCCAACAAGTAAGTGCCCCTAAGTGCCCCCAAGGGAAATCGGAGTACATGCTGCTCTTCATAGCATGTCCAAAAAAGGCGGTTTTCCTAGTGCTTGTGTTGGCGTAGTGGCTTTGGGGTAGCGGAACCCATTCTAGAAGAAACAAGAAGAGAAACGGTCCCATTTGAGTGTGCATCCAAATGAGGTAATTCTGACGGGAAGCATTCACTCCTGGTTGGCCAAAGCAGGATCCCGTTTAAGAGGCGCTGCTGAGAGAAATGCCCCTCCCCAATATGTTTGGTTGATAAATGCGGGGACGACATGAACCTCCGAAACGGATAAGAGAACTCCGTTGCTTTGAACCCACACCAAAAAAAAAGAAGAACAAACAGTTTCTTTTTTTTTTAAAGGGGGGGGGGGGGGGGGGTAATAAAAAAGAAAAAAAACACGAACCCTTTCGGAGTTTCTCAGGAGATGGGACCCCTCCAAGGCTCCATAGCTCACTTCCTGAGCGGATGGGGCAACAATGTCCGAATCTTGTTGCGTGCCACCGAGGCGGTCTTTCCAAAACGTATACAGTCCTGGGTTGCTCTCCGACCTGTTGCAGGTTTCATATAAAAATGCCAGTTGTCTATTCCAAAAGATCCTTTTGAAGCGATTCGGCCCTTGAGACCAGCCATGAGTCTTGAAGGACCTCGGGGAGCTGAATGCGACGCTTCGCCTGCGTGCGAGATGAGCCGGGCCCCGATGATCTCCCCGATCAGCGCGCCCAAGTTGGGGGCCACCAGGTCCATCTTGGCCTATCGAGTCTGGTTACCTGCTAGGAGACAAGGGGGACCCAGCTGCGGAAACGCCGGGGCAAAGTCGGTTGGGGATGTTGTGATCATGTCCTTTTTAGGTCAGTTTGGCAGCTTTGATTCCATTTACCAGGGCCACCTATTTTTCCAAAAGGACACCTATGATTGTGAGATTTTGATATTTTTTGTCTGGCACACTCCAACCAATGTGCCATAATTGACATTGACCGGTTCTGGGAAGAAATCCTGGATCCTGATGAAGAACTGCGTACCGTCCTGCAAACATGATATCCCCACGATGCACTAACAGTTGAGCTTTGATACAGCTGCTATAGCAGATGTTGAACACATATGTGTATGTATATATATCCGCCAGTGTATGCCTCAAACACGCACAACAACACCCACCCTAACACAGATTTCACCGACCATTCCACGCACAAACCACAAGAAGTCTGTGTTCCCAAGTCAGCAGCTGCACCAGTCCCGAAAGGCGGGACAAAATGAGGGAAGCGGCGACTCTTCGCACGCCTTGAGGTACTCATGCAGCGTCTTCCGCCTGAGTTGGGACAAATAGAATAGGTGATCCATTGAAAAAGGACACCAAAAAAATCCCCCAAACCCAACATGTCCAAAACCCTCGGAAAGGTTCACTTCAATCCGCCGAAGTGAGTCTCAGGAGCCCTCAACTAAAACCACTTGAGACCCCTTCACTGGGGTGAAGGCATGTCAGCAAGCTTGATCACCTCGCTTGCAAAGTGGTCGATGTTCTTCATATCCATTTCCACGATGTCCTACGTGCGGTGAAAGATGCGCTATGCGCCCTACGGGTAGGGAGCTCGTTTTGTGGAAACAAAATGAGACCGTTTTGAGAAAATCCTGCATCTAACAAACCCTGGAATGATGATTCCCCCGCAAAGGTCAAAAAACAAATGGTTTCCCCGTGATTTCTTGGGTGGCGCGAAATGGATTTCGTCCATCCACAGTGGGACAGGTTGATTCATCTGGAGTCAACAGTACGCCACTCCTGGCCCATGGACATCTTCATCGCCTTCCTGAGTGGCGGTCGAAGGCACGGTGGAAGGCTCCATTTCAGAAACCAAGGTGCTTTGAGCTCCTCTCCCTTTCGTTTTGCCGTGTCTTTTTTCAATGGCGAAGCCTTCCTCTGCAAAGACAATGATATATTCGCACTTCCAGCTTTGGGATTAGGGGGCGCCGCATGGCGCCGAATCTGTTTTTTTGTGCTTTTGATTTGTTTGCTTGACAAGAAAACAAGTAGTTATCGTTTTTGGTGGGAACCCTATCGCTTTACAGCGTTCTGATGTGGGGGGCCCTCACGTTTTGCGAGGCGTTCTGCAAATTCATGCTGCCAACCCCGCTTTACTAAAGTGATCCACGCATATTTCGACCGTGACTCATATGCCCCAAATGTGGCTTGGCAACCCTACTCAAAATGAAACACACGGTTCGGGCGCGACCTATTCTTCACTGAAATTATTCACCTAAAAGGGCGTCCCCAATTTCACAAAGGGCAGTGCAACATGCATAATTGCATCCGGGACTCGTGCTCCGGGGGGAAAGCACAAGCAAAAGCAGGGCAAAAAAGCGCTGCAACATTGTAAATGTCTGTGTGATTGTGTCACGCAGGAGGAACTTGGGCAGTTGCAATAGCTTAGTCAGCCGAAAGAGGTCGCCATCCCGAAAGCCTCGAAACATCATCACCGACCCAGCTTACCCCCCACCCTCCACCCCCCAACAAGCATGGAGTGCAAGAAAGTCCTGAAACCGAGCTTCCGAAAATCCACAAAACGTGCTTGTTTGCCTGTGCACTTCCCATGTTTGTCGACCCCGCCCCAGCCATTTTCCCCCGCCATTCTCACCCCTGGAAACCACCCGAAACCACCCCTCCCCCGGCCGAGCAACAAGATCTCGTCCGCCACCTCCTCAGAGCCAGCGGCCTCGCTGAGGGCCTCCTTGTCTCCTGCCGAGTGGCGGGTGGGTGAACTTCGCCTGGTCACGAGCTGTTTGCATTTTGTCCGAAGACCAACATGTAAATAGAAGTCCTGAACGGGAAAATGAGGATGAAGCGCTGGCAAAGGACTTAAAATTCCTGAACTGCAACTCCAAGCCCAAAAATGAAGGTGAAGGAACCTACATCATCCCAAATCGGAGCTCGCAATAGGCAAAATGTTCCCCGACCGAAGCGACTAGCGAGGCGGCCGGTCTGTTCGCTGGGACGCGCACGAGAGAAGCATCCAAGAATCACATGCTGCCAAGAAAGAAGCCTTCAAAATATCTGAATGTGTTTCTGTTTGAGGCTGGGGCTTGGGCGCTGGAATGACCTGCCGGGCTTTGCGAAAGAAAGTCCTGCTGGGCAACCCCCTGAAATTGACCCTAAGGGTTGAATGCGGAAAACCGATCTGGAAATCAACCTGGCTTGAACGGGTGACCACTAAACGCAAGACCCCCACATCGGACGTTGCCCGCGGCTCAACACTTGAGTCGCTTTGGGGAGCAAGCCGACCGATCCCATCGACGGCTCCGCCTTCGAAGTTGTCCCTCACCTCGGTGAACAAACCAGCACCACCAGCACCACATGGCTATCCACTTCGGGGAGGCATGAACTCGGAATAATAGTCGCTTGCTAGTGGGGGTCTGCAAGGGGTCGCGGGATTCCCCGACAGGAGTTGCTCAACTCAGTGGCCATTTGAACCATCGCCAGGTCTGGGCAAAATGAGGGGGTTCAAGTTTCCGGGAAGTGACCATCCTCCCAAATGGCTTGCGCCCACCCGCTAATATTCATGGGATGGGCTTTGGGCGGCTCGTGGGGTGCCAGCGGGCACAAAGGAGCTGACCATCCACACGAAAAGAAGAAAAACCAAGGTAGAGACTGAAATACGCCCAGGCATCCGCAATTGCAACCCCCGGAAAACTTCCGGAACCCGCGCAAGCACAGGGAAAATGGCCAAGCACCTTTTCCACATTTTCGGGCCTGGTGATTGACGTGATGTGCGTTGGCCCCAGCCACAAACAGAAACACTACAGAAACAGGACAGCAACTAGCTCCGCACCCTCCTCCTTCTCCCGGGATCCGATCCGGGGCTCCGATCCGAGGGCCCTCCAAAACCTCTCGCTCCGATCCGGGGCTCCGATCCGGGGCTCCGATCCGAGACTCCGATCCGAGGCCCCCCGCGCGGATGACCCGGCTCACCTTGGCATAGGCGATGTTGTCCGTGACGATCTTCGTGAGCTCCGGGAAGTGCCAGGCGTACCACTCCTCAGAGAGGAGCTCTCCCCGAGGAGCGCTCTGAGAAGGAGAGCCGTTCGGTGTCTTTTTATCATAGGCGTTTTTTAAAGGGAAAGTAGATGGATATCCCTAATGGATGATGAACCCACCAGGTAAACCAGGAATCGCCATCTATTGTTCAAGCAAAACAACCAAAAGGGACACCTATGCTTCCCATAACTTCCACTTGCATTTTCGCCCACTGGAGAAGAAGTGGACAATATAGTCCAGTCTGAAACCAACAAGGGAAGCAAATGGAAAGACAACCTTTCTTTGCAACAGGTGGTTCCTATCCACACATCGGTTTTTGGCGGAGTCAAATGGGGAAAGGGACCTATGCAGCAAGTTGTTTTCTGCTGAATTCACTGCCCAAAGGGAATGGTTAAGATTCCAAAGTGGTCTCCTTAATCTTTTGCTTTTCTCCGCCCTTCCCATCATGGAAGCAACCAGGTCCTTTCAAAAGGAAGATCTGGCTAGTGGCCTTGTGAAAGATTCCGGGGGCCTCCAGTCAGGTTGCATGATGATAGGCTAGAGAATGAAAAACGCTCTCCAAACCCTGCACTTCCCAAAAAGTCCGACGTACTCTTCCTCCCACCAACATGGCCTTTTCAAGAAGGGTACCTGGAGGATAAAAAAACCAAAACAAACACACACACACACACACACACACACAAAAAAAAAAAAAAAAAAAACAATTACCTAATACAAATACAAACACAAACAAACAAACAAACAAACAAACAAACAAACAAGCAAACAAACAAACAAACAAACAAAACAAAAAAGAAACAAAAACAAAAACAGAAAAGAAGGAGGGAAGGAGGCACCGGGTCCGGGTCAGCTGCCATGGCGTGAGGGTAGGCTCCCAAGACTCCAACCCTTCCGCCGGGCCACCCGGACTCGCATGGCGAAGGTGTTGATGTTCCTCGGGCAGGACGGCCAGAGTGGTCACCCCACTCGTTTCTCGGGGTCCCAAAACAAGTGGTTTGAACGGGCGGGAATGTCCTACAGAAATGGTGGCCGGAAGTGCTCCACAGGTTTACGTGGTTTCCAACCAAAAACACAATTTGTAGAGGAAACTTCTTTTTGGGGACCTCCCTTTTGGGTTCCATGTTACTTTGTAGGGGAGTGTTCAACCACTTCCATCTTAGAACAGCATCCCACTGTCCCTTGAGGTTTGGGCCAGCTACCCCTTGGTGATTTGGATTGGTGGGGACTTGAACCCCTGGCTGTTGTAGAGGATAAATGGGAAACCAGGTTCTGACTTTTAAACCACCAATCCAAACCATGGCCAGTTCATCCACCAGGGAAGCGTCTGCCTTTCCCGGACGTGAGCTCATGCTACCGTTCATGCCTGCGGCACTTTTTGCGCGGATTGCAAATGAACTTGGGGCATCAACAGGGCAAAATAACAAACAACGGTAGGACGAGTGCAGCTCTGGTGTCCGTTTTGGCCATTGGGAATCAGCATCGCACGGAAAATCCTTGGAATTCTGGACATCTCACGTGCCCGCATACCCGCGTGTGACAGCTCATGGCAAGGGGCTTGTCGAGGTTGTCCAGCAATGCAATGGTGTTCATAATGGGCTTGTCCTGCAAACCCCCACGCGAACAGCACAAGAGCCCCGCGAAGGAAGCTCAGCGCAGCTCCGAGCACCCGGATCCACTGTCCCCATCGCATTTTGCCCCCCGGAAATTGTCCAAGAGTGACCCCCGCAGCCCCAATTTTCCGACTTTTTGAGAACCCCCAGGCCCCCCCCCTTTCCCCCGAAAAGGGAGACAAAAAAAAATAGAAGAAAAAAAGAAAAAAGAAAGACCCCAGGCCACCCTGGCGGGCGCCAAACAAAAAGAAATCCGGCCCTCCTGGCGGTTGGGATCCAGCTGCATCCTCGAGCGGCTGAAGGCGTGGCCCAGGCCCAGGCGCGCCTTGTCCAGGTCGTTCTCGCTGAGGTCCTCTCGTGGGGCCACCGGGGCCCCGGACGTCCAACCCAAACCCACCGGGCTGTTTGGTGGGAAGTGGTTTGGGTGGCCCAATCCGATTTTTCATCAATAGGAAATATCTCCTCTTTAAAAAAGAAAGAAAGAAGAAGCTACTGAAATACTTGCTGGTGCGATAAGTGGGGGATGTGGTCGCATGAACCCAGGCTCAGGGGTCCCCGAATAAAGGCAACCAGTTGGATGGATAGAAATGGGTCATGTCCATGTCTCATTCCCTGCTAACCAACCTCCCAGAAGGCCACCGGAAATGGGACCAAGTCTTCCCCAGAGCTTCTGAGAGCTTCCCATGGGAAGCGTGCCATTCGGAATCCGTCCCACTGGGGGCACACTGGGCCGCCTGGAAGAGTGTACTAAACTATTGTTTGTTTGTTGTTTTTGTTGATTCTGCTCACTTTTGGAGGTTCCGAGAAGGGAACTTGAGGCGGATTTCAAAACGTTAAGGGTCGCCTGAGAAACAGACATCGAACAACGGCTTGGCTTGCCAATGTTCAATGTTGGGAGCCTGGATGCGGCTCCCACTTCGGGTGTTGTTTGTGGCTCCTTTTTGTGGCCCCGTGGCTCCCCCAAAATCCATGGCCAGTTGTGTGGACAAACAGGGAAGGGAAAGAAATGTCATGGGCAAAGAAAAGCATCGTCCACAAACTGGAGATAACGAATCCGCGCTGCAGAAGGCTCGCGGAGCCCATTTTGCCCCAGCTGGCAACGCTTTGCCCACATGTGACTTGGAGATCGTCGATCAACCCTCGCGATTTGGAGGAAACCACACAGTCACAAACATCGCTTTTGTTTGTACGGAGACCCCTCGTTTTTGTCTCGCGTCTCTGAACTCCTTAGGCCCTTACTGGCTGAAAAGGAAGCCCGAGGAAGACCGAGCTTCAGTCCAGCTTGGTCTTACCACGGAGTCATCCGATGGTGCGGATGTCGGCAACCCAAAGAATTGTGGAGTTCGGATTCCGGAAACCTGATAAATCTGCCGGAAGCAAGTCCCACACGGTAACCCCCTGAACACCATGGCCCTCTTGATTAGTCCGATGCCCGTCTGCCAAGGCGTCCTTCACCAGGCGGTTGAAGTGAAGGCGGCAGCCTCTGAAAAGCTCCTGCAGAAGCGGACCGGGAAAACGCGGCAGGCCCGCAATGAACCTGGTTGGACAAACGCGGAGTCAAGAACCCCCGCCCCCTCGTGCCTGATTTAAAGAACGCGGAGTAAGTCACATAACGTCCCTCGGACCCCAATTCCGTCAGAAGGTATGGATTCACTCTCGTCTGCCCCGGGACATGTATGGACTTGGCAGGAACCGCCCGCGCACGCTGTACTTTTCCCATACGTAGAGGCGGGGACAGTCAAGGGGGCAACCCACCAGCCCATGGCTGCGAGATTTTTGATCACCAGGGTTTGTTTGTTGATCTCTTGCTAAAGTTGAGATACATGATATCTCGTGAATGCAGCTAGGCTTCCAAAGGTCTGGCTGGGAACCCTCAAAAAGGATCCAGGCATAGGTGTCCTTCTGGCAAAAAAGATAGCACTCGCAAATGGAATAAAACCAAACTGAAATCAAAGCCATCCATTTTCAACCAAACCGTCATAAAATGGACACCTACGGATGTTGATGCCCAGAAGGGAGCAAGGGAAACCCTGCAAATTCCCATCATCCACCGTGGGACGCCCTAATAGACCACGCCCCAACACACCGAGGGCGTTTGAGTCCTTCACCGACTGCCCGTGGGTGATGGGAAACTGCTCGGCCAAAGCCTGGCACGAGATATAAGCGAGGCATGGCTTTGTCTCGAAAAATCCCGGACCCGCGAAAAAATGCAGTTTGTTTCCCTTTTGGTAGCCCTTTGAAGCTGCCCCCCCCCAAAAAATGGTAAAAGTAGGGGGCCTGGGGGGTGGCCTGTTGAGGGTTGCCTGTTCTGGTTTTTATGTTCATCTCAAATCTGTGTTCCCCCTTATTCGTTTTTAAAAGAGGGTTTTTAGGGAGCTTATTTATCGTTTTCGTTAAGGTAATCATTTTGGTAATTGCCCCCCTTGTTCATTGTTGGGCTGGGGGCAGACATTTTTTTCATTTGAAAGAGGTAGCCCTTTTAGTAGTTATCAAGTTCTGGGGTGTTGGTGGTGTGTTTGCTTTTGGGTCGCTCGTCCCTTTAATTCGGTCGTTTGCCACCACGCCACGTCTTCATCCTCTACTTCATTGTTTCAGCCAGACACTCAGTGTGTCGTTTGCTCTGAACATCTTCCAGTATCAGACATATGTTTGGAGAGCCAGTGAAAGAATGGTGTTGAGAGGGGTAAGCAGTCTTCAAAGCTTGACTTGTCGCCACGTTATTTACTTCAACAACTTGATGTTTGAGATTGCGTCCAGTTGGACTTTGCCTGTCGTCCATCAAACAGCCATTTCTCATCAATCGTGCCCTCACTCTGCCCTGCTTTGCTTCAAACCCTTCGGTCTGAACAATGGCACCCAAGAGCACTCAACCTTCTTCGGCTTCGGGGTACGCAAACGCAACGGACGAGAGCCAGCCCGCTCAGAAACCAGACTTTGCTCTTGGAAGAAGGGTAAAACAAAATGTGAGGACAGCGCGACCGCAGAGGTTGGAAGACACCCCAAAAATATGTGTGATGATTACCCCTCAGTCAGGGTAAGGTCTACCCCGAAATCTGGGCAAGGGTAAGGTTTATACTGAGAGAAGGGTAAGGTCTACCCCAAAAACGGGGTAAGGGGTACCCCAAAGCTGGGGTAAGGGGTAAGGGCTACCCCAAAATCGGGGTAATGGGGTAAGGTTTACCCCAAAATCGGGGTACACCACCACCACCAACACCACCACCACCCCCTTTTCTCCCACCGCTCCCCACATTTGCTCTGTCCTGAGGTTGAGACGTCATTCAGAACATCGCCTTCAACACTGTCGTCTATGAGGTTTTGGTTGAGGGAGCGGGTAGGGATTGTGGGTCTTTTGCTTTTGTTGTTATCCCAATCCCACCAAAACAAGGACCAAATCTCCCATTTCTCAACTCCCCCAAAACCAACAAACACATAAACTTCAATATGTTCAGTTTCAACCTCATCCCCAAACCCACATTTCCAGTTTCAAACCCAATCCCAAACCCAATATACTTATAAGACAAGAGAAACGAGAATATCTCAAAATATCAGTATTGATATTTGCATTTTTCAAATCAAGGGAAATAACACTAAAACCCAAATCCCGAGCAACCCGACCAACCGAGCCTGTCCCTGAAAATAATTCTAATAATTTCATATTATTAGAACTATCTAGATAATTATTTTATGGAATAATGCCCATATGGTAATGAAGTGAAAGCATCACTATAAAACCTTTTATTTTCATAATTACTCAGACTTTGCTTGACTTGAGACATTGAATATATTTGATGCGACTTACTTCTGATGAAGTTATATGTGATTTCATGCTTTTTGTTTTGAAATAATGCTTCGTGGTAGTTCTGATACGACAGTTCTTTTTTCACTTTGTGTTTGACTACACCTTTTGATTTCTTATGTTCATCATCCTCACCATGAATTGTGAAGGCATAAGATTTAGGTTTCAATCCGATGAATTTAGTAATGATTTTTCCATTCACTTCGTCCTTAAACATTCCTAAGACCTTTTTATTAGTTTTGTCATGACATGGATGCTCAACAGGATAGTCGCTAAAATCCATGTGTTGCTTTATCTCATTGAAATGTTTATAGACATCATCAGTCATTGTTTGAATTACATAACTGTCAGTATCAGTATATATCAATTTGATGTTTTCATTATACTTCTTTTTCAATACTTCATAATAAAACTGATACATATGTAATTTGCTTAAATCTAAAATGCTCATTCCTAAGAAAATCGGTTTATCCAGTTTCAGTTTTGCTTTAGTTTTCTCAACTCCGACGAGATTTTCATTAATAATAAATCTATTTTTGAAAGTTGGATTATTAACGCATTTTTCATATCTTACCTCATTATCAACCAGTTCAAAGTCCATATGGTTTCTTTTGTCTTCCATAGTTTTTCCGTACACCGCGTTATTCATTAATTTGAATAAATCTTTCTCAAAATCGCTTTTGGCTTCTTTCCTTTTACCAGTGTTGAAGTCAATCCACGGTTTCAACCATGCCCTCTGTTGAAATTTTATTATCCTATGGACTTTACCCATTTTCATCCCATTTTCAAATAATACTGTAAAGTCTTGATATGAACCACATATTTTTCTTTATCCTTTAGATTTAATATTAACTTACTTGTTTTCTCATCCTTGGGATTTTTGCCATCATAATATATTTTGTAGACTTGCTTTTGATAATCAGAAAGCATACTAACATTTACATTCATTATTTCAGGCGCTAGTGGATAGTCAGAGTGGAAGTCGTGCAATGTTTCGGGATATTCCAAATCAACTTCCATAATATAACCGAACTCATCGTTTTCATTCCATTTTTCAACACTGGGCGTTTTCTTTGCCCACTTGATATTTTTTAGCGGTTATTTCTGGGACATTGCTAAACCATACAAGTTATTAGCATCCAAGTAGCTAATATAATTTGATGGCTTGTTCTCATCATATGCTTCCTCCATATACTTATTATTTGCCACCGCTAATTTATGACTTACCTGACACATACCACCTCTCATTCCCTTTTCAACCATCTCAAACATTTCTTGGTCATGCAATTGTTCTATTTCAACACCAGTTTTTAGAAGCATCGCGTCCCATGCGAAATTTGGCAACGTATAATAATGAGCGGGGTCTAAACCGTAGTATTCCATACACAAGTCCCTAAAGTTTTCAAATACATCGGTCAGTAGTAAAACATCAGTTCTTAAATACAAGTCGTGATACTGCCCGAGTGTTCTAATCCCGAAGTGCTTCCATACTTTCAGTGCCCTTTCATAATCTTTATCGCTTACATGTTCTTCACTCAATTTACTGTAAAACGCTTCTTTCGGTGGTAAAGCCCTTTCCTTAAATCTTTCAAAATCATCAAAGTAGTCATAGGGATAAATACCCTTATCAGTCAATAAATCCAAATCTTCATCGGTTTTAACATACGGGTTTCTAACGCTGTATCTGAAATTGTTCTTCCAATTCTCACGCTTTTTATCATCCTCATATTTACTCAACTTCACCAACTTATCCAACGAAGACGATAAGAAACTGAAACTGTCCTTGAAACAAAGATTTTTAAAACCAAAGGTTATAAACTTTTCGCTGTTCTGAGCGATACATTCTATTTTAGAATTCTTGTTCAGTTCGTGAGCCTTGTTGATGATTAAGTGGGCATCGTAGTTTTTAAGGTTATGAAGAAACACAGGGATTTTATAATATCTCATACTAAATCGTAGATTGCAGTCCTCGTGGGCGCAACCTCTATACTGCCCCGTAAAGTGGCAATGGTCCCAACACTTCTTTTCTCCTTCCTCAAATTTGTTTCCACAAATGAAGCAGTTAGTGGCATTATTGAAGTCCTCCCAGTCCTTCTCGGTTTCAATACGGTCTTTGTCCTCCTTCATTTTCTCCAAAACTTCCTCTCTGACTTTATTGATTTTCTCAACAAATTTATCCATACAATCCTGACCTCTGTATAAGTAAGGCTCACTACTTCCGGTTATAGCATTGACTACATTAATCATAAAACCACACGGACGATGATTTTGATATGATGTAGTTTTAGCTTTTGCCGATTTGCTTTTAACATCAATTGGCACAGTTAAACATTCAAAGTCGGCATAGATTACGAATGGAGCTTTAAGTTTCTTGAAATGGTTTTTGAATACTATTGTTTCACCTGCTTCTGGCATTTCTATTTTTTGACCCTCAACTGCTAGACATCCTTGTTCTTCGTGTTTCTTTAAAAGTTCTTCGGTCTTGAAACCATGTGAGCAGGTTCTACAGTGATACTTCTTCGCCTTCATCTTGTTAGTCTGACTACTCATTAACTTATCATAATTTTTGATATAAGCGTAATGGGATTTAACATCATCAGTCAATTTAATCAAATCGATTTTGTGTTGTGCTTGTGGGTTGTTGCTTCTTTTGTATAATAAAATAGTTTTACTATTCGTATCGGGGTTTATGTAATAAACATTGACCGATATGTGTTTGTTCTGTTCTTCAAATAGTTCAATCTCATCATTACCTACTGGAAAGTCAATATTATCCCATTTGATAAATTTGTCATCTACATATTTCTTATAATGATACATCTCGCAGGGATGGTCTTTTTTGAATAACTCATAAAATCCACATTGAACGGAATATTTAAAACATAAGTCGTCCTCATTTTTAATGTTAATACAAGCCTTTTTGTTTGCCACCCAGTCGGGCAATGGAATAAAGGATGAACCACGGGTAGGATTGTACCTATCATAACTGATGACTAACTTTTCAACTTGACCAAGAACCAATCCCGACTGAATGTATTCGGTTATTTCAATTTGTGTCTCAATGTCGTGCCCAATGTTGTTTAAGACGGTGTTCAACTCGTCGGGATTATGAATATTGTATCTTCTGCTTCTTAACCGCCTTTGAATAAGTTCGTTGGCGGGATTTTTGAATGATAAATCGGTTTCCACGATTATTTTCATGTTCGGGTTTCTGTTCAGGAATTCGGCCAGTCGTTGCTTCTGGTATTTTAAGTAGGATAAACCTTTCATTCCTTTTAACCTTATATCACTTACCGAGTAGGTGTTGGCGTATCCCTTGAACGCTTGTTGCTCGTCTGTGATTTTGGACTTGAATCGCTTGACATAATCCTGTAAGGGTCTGCCTCTCGATAGTTTTAGATAATTAGCACCTTTCATTAAAAGGCCATGCTTTCTATATCCTTCACTCCTCGCCACTTCCTTGAGTTTCGTGTTCAATACGTTTGAAACTGGTTTGTTCTTATCATATCTGTAGGTCTTATCACCTATTTTGAGTTTTTGTGTTTGCCTCCCTTCTTTTTGTATTAGTTCGCCTTGTTGGCTGTTTAAAATGAAATCTATAATTTTTCCTTCTGTCATGGAAACCATAATACTATACTCTATATAATATAAGGTATTTTCTCTTTAAGTAGTTTTTCGGGTAGGGGGTCAGTGTTGGAGAAAATGGGTTTCGGGTTGAGAATGAACGCATTAATCTCATTAAGTGTTTTTAATAAGATGAATGATTATTATTTTTTTCATAATGCGCATTGTCGCGAAGCTTGCAAACAAATTTTAGATTTCTTGTGTTTAGATAAATTTGATTTGCTTGATATCGTCCTTCCGCAGTCCTCACAAGTGTAAGACTGTTTTAGGTTATTGTTGTAGTAATTCTGGTGGTAGTTCTTCTGGTCGTCCCTCCACCTCACGGGTTGCTCACTGTCATCGCTCGAAGTCTGTTTCTGTTCGCTTATCATCTGTAAGACTAAGTCGTTTTCTGCTTTCATCAGTTCAACCATCATATCAAATTCGTCATTCGTTATTCTCTGTTTACTATTACCGTTAATAAAAATTCCTGTCATTTTACTATATTAGGGCGTTTTGTCTTTAAGTAGTTTTTATTTTTTCTTCTTGCCTCGGCTACTTTTTGTATTTGTGCTTTCTGGGCTTCTACTCCTGCTTCTTGTTTCCATTTGTTCCCTCGTCCATTCACTACCTCTAGCTATTTCTTGGGGTGAGTTGCTCCTGCTTCTTGTTTCTAATTGTCTTCTGTTCATTTGATTACCTCTTGCTCTTTCTTCTGGTGAGTGGCTTCTGCTTCTTGCTTCTACCTGTCGTCTTGACCAGAATGATGTCCTCGGTTGTTCTTCTTCCTGTTCCCTTGATTGTTCTGATGGTGTGGATGTCTTCTTGTCATCACGTTTGAATAGTTCAAATACGCTCTTGTCTTCTCCACCTAAAAATATGTTTCTTAACGACTTTATTTCTCGGCTTTCCTCTTTCTTCTCTTCCTCTCTGACGGTTGATGCTGACGATGATGACGTTAAATGAAGACTTTGTAAATCTTCCTGCTTTTCATCAGACTGTTTTAAATCAGTATCTTTTACATCGGTTGGTTCATCTGACTTTTTCTTTTCTTCAGTCCTACCTGAAATTGCATTACTATAAATTTCATCAGCAAAATCTTTTGCTATATATCGTGTTGTTTGTGCGTCTGCCTCGTTGTTTTCATATAACTGTGATGTTGGCGCTACTTCATCAAACATATCAGGGAACAATTCATGATGAAGAACTTGTTCATCAGTTTGAACCCTAGCATTCAACCGTAGTCTCCTATCGTATTTTGAAAGGTCAAAATCGTCAAAATCTATATTGTTGATTGACAAGTCAATTACCTGTCTTTCGGGGATGATTTCAATTTTTAATCTGTGCGTCATCGCTTCCTTTAGCATTTCTTCAAAAGTAGGGCGTCGGCGTAATCCATAATATTTATTAGTCATATTAAATATTATATATTTTATTAAACTTCCACAGGTATTTCTTTAACTGAACCATCCATCACGGTTGGACTATCTTCTTTTTCCTTAGGTCGTGGGTGGAAAACTGAGTAATACACTTTATCATTGTAAAACCTTACTAATTTCAATCTGTGTTCCTTCTTGATAAAATCACCATCGCTATTAATTAAAGCATTATATAACTCAGTGAATTCTTCATGAACACTGTCTTTAATCTTTCTAAATCCTTTCAGTTTGTCCATGACTGTTTTCATCTCTTCTGGTCTGCTTGCAAGATAAGCGGGTGTTAGTTCAGACGCTCTTTTCTTAAACACGTTGTAATCATAAGCGTCTTCTGCTTTTGATTCTACTTCAACAACTGGGTCGTCTTCTCGTTCATCTTCTTCTTCGCCTTCCTCTAATGGTTCTAATTCTGGCATTTCATCAGCGGACACCATTGAATGAACTTCTACACCGGCAGGATATGAACTCTTTGAAACAGCGCTTGCCATTTCTTCGTGTTGTTCTCTCCAAAGTCTCATTTTTTCTGCAAGTTCTTCTTTCTGTTTCTGTGCTTCCGTTAGTCCTTCTTGAATGAAAGACTGGTGTTGTTTCAGTCTGTCAGCAAGTTTCAATTCATCATTAAGTTTAGCTCTTACACTACCATCGTCCGACATTGCTCCTTTCATAACTTCTCCTCTCCGGTCTAGTTCTTGTTTCTTTTGAATGTCTAAGACGTCCTTATTATCAAACTGACTACCGTATTGGTTTAATCTGTATCTTGTCGCTTTTCTGTCTATCACATTTTCAATTGATGGACGGTTCTCATCTCCTACCAACGTTTCTTTCAATAATTCATCAAAAGAAGGTCTCAAATGTAGTTGTGATTTCAATGACCCTACTTTTACCGGTCCTACTGTATTCAATCTACTAATTGATTTAATCATAGTATATTAATTATTTAGAAAAATAAATTAATCAGATATATTCTTAATCATTTCTTCTAAATGCTTCTTTCTTACAGTTAGTTGTTCCTTTGTTTGTATTCCATCTGGTGTCCGTGTGTTGTCTAATATGTTTCTTATTCTGTCTAACTCTTTTCTATAACTTTCGGTTCTGTTGCTTTCAACTAAATCGTTTCTATACTTTATTAATGCTCCTTGTGATTGTTTCGCTTCAAGTGTGTCCTTCAACTGTTTAAAGTAATTCATACGCGAGGCAACTCCCCATAAATCTGAAACGTCATAATGACGTTCTACTTGTGGCGCCCTTTTAAATTCTACATTTCTATGACTTCTCATAAGCATGATTAATATATATTATAATTAGATTATTATTTAAAACATTGATGAAGATAATTTGTTTATTTTTTCTTGTTTATCTTGTTTTTTCTTCTGTTTAAGTTATTCATAATGTTGGTTTAATAGTTCTGTTGCCGTGGGTTTCTTAATAGTTTCTTTAATCACTTCTTGTTTAATCTCATTCTTAATCTCTGAAATAACTTCAGGTTGTATCTTTCTAATATTCTTTTGTGGATTGACTGGTAATAACTCATTAGGTGCTCCCTTACAATTTTTGGGATGTGAGTGTCTCAAACTTTTCAATGTCATCTTTTTAGAGCATTGTTCACATTCTACTAATTCAACTTCTTTTTTAGTTATTGGTAATGCTTTTGCTTTCGCTTTTGGTTCAGGAATAACTTCTTCTGACGTTGGTTCTTCATTAACTGTTTCATTTTGTTCAACGACTTCATTATTAACAGGTGCTTCTTCTGTTTTAGTTTCATTATTAACATCTACTACCTCAATACTTGACATATAATATATATAGATTTTCAATATGGAAAATCTATATATTATTTAAATAATATCGCTTTTTACGAAAAGTAGACTCAGACTAACATTTACACCGTTTAAATTAATTTCATTTCCTAATGAATTAGACAACCAAAAGTCTAACTGTTTAAAGCTTCTATTTGATACATCCAAGTAGTCGAGAGGGTTCATTTCATTATCAAAGACAATTCCCGCGTGTGGTGCTGAGACTGGCACTTTCTTTACAACTGTGCTATCGCCTGTCCTTAAATTTACTTGATTATAATTAGACAATTGAGAAGAATGAATATAAATATTTCTAATGGGTTGAAGATTAACGAAACCAGAAACATAATGATTATTATATTGATAAACTACCATTTGATAATTTCCTAAAACTTCATTAACAGACTGTAAGTTATTAACATTAAAACTTCCATTCCATATATAATCTGCATATGTTAGTTTCATTTGTTCATCAGTTAATACAGCGAACTTTCTATCAGCATAGTTTGAATAAATTGTTATTTTATTAGTTTTTACACTGTAAGAAATTTCATAAGTATTTGAGAAATTAGAATTATCAACAATACCATTTATTTTTGCCTTTAATTCTGTCGCTAGTTCTGTGCCAGTATATACTCCTTCGTCCAATTGTAACGCTAAATAATGGACATTTGTGTTATCTTCATCTGGAACTAATGGAGAAGAATAAAAGTATAATATATTATTTAATCCTGACTGTATTGAATACCAAGAGTTAGGTAATGTTATTTCGTGAATGTAGCAATGAACTCCGTTGTCTGTTTGTAATGTTTCCGGCAATTCAACTTTGAAATTTGATGATGTACCACTAATTCTAAGAGCGCTGTCAATATAGACCTTCTTGTAAGTCAACATAATATGTTTGATTAGAAAATAAATTTTCTAATCAAAAAATATTATGTTGCTTAGGACTACGTCGTAAGTCAACTTTTCTATATGAAAAGTTGCTTTGAGCAAAGCTGTAAGTCAGCATTATTAATTAATTGAGAAATTAATTTATAACTTTAATTATATGATTAATAATAAAAAGTTAATTTATGAAATGAAGCATGGGAAAATTAAACATTATCAACCTTATAAGAAAACAACTAAAATAACTGATGTTATGAAGCAAACTGACAAAATATTAAATAGTTATTATCCTAATTCAAATTTAACTGATGCACACGGATTGAGTAGAGCATATGGCAATGGTCAGGGTTTTTATATTGATGGTGATAAAATGTATATAAGCGGAACATTTGGAAAAGGAACTTTTGGAGGTGCTATTAATGACATTCTGGCAGATGTAGGACTTCCCTTTAAAATGACAAAATATTCACAACGATATAAAGACACATCAACAGCATTGGATGAAAACAATGAAGTTAAACATCTTATAACACATAGTCTCGGTTCAAGTGTAGGGGCACAGATAACAAAAGATTACCCTGAAAGAGAATTAACTTTAACCACTTATGGAGCGCCGTTTATATCTCGAAGGTCTAAAATTACCGATGATTACATTAATTTTAGAAGTATCTTAGACCCTGTCAGTATTGCTGACCGTGGCGCTATAACTGTTTATACTGGTTCATTAAATCCATTTACTAACCACGATTACATAACTGGATATGGAGACCAAGGCAAATATGTTTCAAGAAGCATTGAACCGGTCAGGGAGATAATATAGTTAAATAAGTACTTAAATATATAGCTATATAATATTATATATGTATAATCAGTTAAAAGAAAACTTGTCAGAAAGTGAAACAAACTTTAAACCATTAACACTTGTAGAAAGATTAAGGGATTTAAATAGAGATAATAAACGAACACATGTAAAATGTCTGTGTGGATGTTTCATTATTAGGAGTGTCAGAGTTAGACCTGACTATTTTGAGTATAACTGGATTACTTCAATTTATAATATGATTGTGCCAAAATATATAAATGGTTATGTCCTCATCAATGACAACACTAACAATTGTAATCATACTCAATCAGACCTTGATGAAATAGTAAAAAGAAAAAACGCAAAACTATTTTCATATTATTGTTATGATACAACGTAAGAAATATGACAATGAAACAACGGATGATATGATTAAGAATGAAAATAAAAAGTATAAGAAAAGTACATATGAAGAAATTAGAGAATTAGTAATGGAGAAAGAAAATGGGAATAATCCAGTTGAAAAAGCAAAAAAAAAACAACAAAAAAAAAAAAAAAAAAAAAAAGAAAAAAAAAAAAAAGACAAAAAAAAAAAAAAAAAAAACAAAAAAAAAAAAAAAAAAAAAAAAAAAAAAAAAAAAAAAAAAAGATAAGATTAAGAAAAAGAAAATGAAAATATTTAAAAATAATAATTCTAATCAAAAGGATTACACTAAATTATTCAATTTGTAAATCATAATTCTTAATTATGATTTAGAAATTAATGAAATTACAATTTCATCAATTTGTAAAAAATGTATTTTTTAGAAATTAATGAAATTACAATTTCATCAATTTGTAAATCATAATTCTTAATTATGATTTAGAAATTATTGAAATTACAATTTCATCAATTTGTAAAAAATGTATTTTTTAGAAATTAATGAAATTACAATTTCATCAATTTGTAAATCATAATTCTTAATTATGATTTGGAAATTATTGAAATTACAATTTCATCAATTTGTAAAACATATATAAAATATGTTTTAGGAATTAATAAATGTATAAATTTATCAATTTAGTTTAGTTTAAATTATTTCTAAATTAAATTATATATAGCAATGGAAACTTTTAGTGCTGAAGATATTCTAATTGACAACCTCTCATTCAAATTAAATAAAGGTGCAAGTTATATCAACGACCGTAGTTCAGTCTCGTTTTTCCCTTCTGGAAGTAATATCTACACCCCTTCATCTGGTCAACGTGTGTTGAAAATAGCTTTAAATGCTGAAGATAATACTTGGCTTGACCCGCAGAGTGTAATGGTTTATATGACTGTTGAAAACACTGACTCGTCAGACAATAAACGCTTACGTCCTCTGTCTCCAGCTTATTCCTTTTTTAGAAGAGCAAGACTAATTGCTGGTAATCAACTTGTTGAAGACATTGATTATTACAACCGAAATCATCACATGATGAGTTGCATGATGTCAAAAGGAGCAAGAGACAATGAAGACGCCCAGAGTTTTGGTTATAGTTATGATGATGATTTAAACACACGTCGAGCAGTTCCTGCATCGGGTCATATTGGTCCTGCATATGACGCTTACACAATTCCAGGCTTTAACAGAAAAATGGTTGTAGGATTTAAACCGATGCTTGGTTTATTCAATCAATAAAAGTATATCCCGTTAAAAGCGTGTCCTCTTGTTTTAGAACTTGAACTAGTTTCAAATTTTACTGATTGTGTTGTTTCAGCGGGCGGGTCGAGGTTTCCAGAAAGTGGCAACGCAGACTCAAGCCTTCATACAAATGAGCAGTTCTCAATTAGTAATGCATTCCTTCAAACTGATTTGGTAAGCTTGGACAACGACCTTCATAATAAATATGTTGCACACCTACTTGATGGGAAAGAATTACCTATTACTTATAATACCTACATTTGTCAATCTAATCAAGTTCCCGATGGTTCGTCGTCAATTAACACAACTGTTGTTCGTTCAGTGTCTAAACTCGCTACCGCGTTCATCTCTTTCAGTAAAAGCGGAGTAGGTGATATTCACGTTATGAAGGAATACAACAACTTCTATCATCCTATGTATTATTTGAACTACCAAGAAAGCGGATACTACAATCACGACCTTGATTTAGAATTTCAACTTCAATTAGGGTCAAAACTATATCCAGAGTATCCATGCCGTTCATTAACACAAGCATTCTATTATTTACGAAAAGCATTAAATTTACCATTGTTCCATCAACACCATTTATCGATTGAATATTCTGCTTATCGTGTTGATAAGTTTATCTTTGCTATGGATTTCGAAAAGGTTCCCGATAGTTCATATACTGGAATTAACACAAAAGCAGGGCAACAGCTTTAAATTCGTGTGAAACCTGTTGGAAATATGGTATCAGCAAATATGCCAGACACGATATATATAACATTAGTATCAGAACAAATATTATCCATTCGCGATGCAGGGTGCCAGATACTTGATTAACTCATTCATTTTTACTTGAAAACATATATAAACAAATATCATCTTATAATATATTATAAGATAATATGCCAGTTAAACCCATAGATTACTCAAAAACTCATTTTTATAAGATTGTTTGTAAAGATTTGAATATCAAAGATTGTTATGTAGGACATACAACCGATTTTACCAAAAGAAAGTCAAACCACAAACGAGCATATACAAATGAAAATGATAGACACTACAATATTTACTTATACCAGTTTATTCGTGAAAATGGAGGACTTGATAATTTTGATATGGTTTTGATACAAACAGTGAAATGTGAAAATGGAATGGAGGCAAGAGCAAAAGAAAGAGAATACATTGTAGAACTAAACGCTACATTAAATAAAGTGCAAAGACCCATAGTATCACAGCGAGAGGAGCAAGAGAGAAAAAAACAATGGAAGGAAAACAATAAAGGATATGTTAAACAAAGAGACCATCAATATTATGAAAACAACAAAGAAAGATACGCTGAAAACTCTAAACAATATAGAGAAAAACATAAGGAAGAACTGAAAGCAAAGAAAAAACAATACTATGAAGACAACAAACCTGAACTATTAGAAAAGCAACGGGAGAAATACCAAGAACAAAAAGATGTAGTCAATAAACGAAGTAAGAAATGGAGAGACGAGCATAAACCAGAACAACAAGAATATTTCAAACAATATAGAGAAAAAAACAAAGACAAAATGAAAGAATGGAAAGAGACTAAAATCGAATGTCAATGCGGGTCTGTTTATAGACAAGACCATAAAGCACAACACGAAAAGACTAAAAAACATCAAGAATACATTAACGATAATAATTAATATAATTAATTTCTACAATTAATTATATCGATTATGCCTTCAATAAATTTAACAAACTTTGAAAATGTTGTAGCGCACACAATTAGCGAAATCAATTCTACAAGTGGGATAACAAACATTAGAAACATATATGCTAATCAATCAGATATAATTGATTTACTCAACAATAAAGCAGACCAAGTAGATACTTACACAAAAGCACAGATTGACGCTAATTTTTATGATATAAATCAATCATACAATAAGACGGAAGTTAATGTATTATCAAATAATATTAGTTCAAATACATTTTTAATAGGTAATCTAACAATAACTTCAAATACAAATTTTAATAATATTTCATCAAATACAAATTTAATAAATAATTTAAATTCTACTATAACATCTAATTTTAATAATATTTCTTCAAATACTAATTTAATTAATTCAAATATTAATAATATTTCATCTAATACACATTTAATAAATAATTTGAATTCTACTATAACAACTAATTTTAATAATATTTCTTCTAATACACATTTAATAAATAATTTAAATTCTACTATGACAACTAATTTTAATAATATTTCTTCAAATACTAATTTAATAACAGGATTAAATAGTACAGTCAGTTCACATATTTCAGCCATATCAGATTTACAGAATGGAGGTTCACTTAATGAAGCAGATTATTAAAATAAAATAACGACTAATAATTTATTATCAAATAAGTTAAATACATCAATATTAAATAATACATTAATACATAATATAACAACTAATTCAACTTTCAAAATAGCAGAATTTGGAAATTATAATTATTATCATGAATTATACAATAATTATATTGATACTTATGTTTATGGAAGTTTAACAGGAGCGACAATGTTTTTAAATCAAAGAGGTTTTGGAGATGTAGAAATTAATAATTCTTCAACTTTTCAAAATGATAAAATAATATTAAATCATAATACTACAATATTAAGTAATTTACAAGTATCAGGTTTATTTTCGTGTTCATCTATTTTAGATATAGCAGGTTCTGATGCTCGTTATGTTTTACAATCAGATGGATTAAGTGGATTAATAACGGGAAATACAAATACAATTAATTCAATAATTACAAATGATAGCGCACAAGATACAGTAATAAGTCAAAAATTAGACAAAGTTAATACAACATTACAGACAGTGAATTCGCCATTAATTATTAGTTTAACAGATAATACTAATCCTATATTAAGAATTCAAGATGCTGTAAGTAATCAACGTTTAGAATTTAAAAGAGGTTGTCAGTTGGACTCTTATCAAGGACTAACAGGTGCTACGCCTTATCGATTATTACTTGGGTGGAATACGGGAGATGTCATTATTGGAAGGCCTAATAATGCTTCAAGAATTACAATTAATGGTAATGTTCATACTTCATATAATTTTGCGCAGATGCACGGAACATCATATTTTGAAGGTGCTGTTTATATGAAAGGAAATTTATTTACAAATAATGATTTTTCAACGGATATTAAAACAAAAATAGATAATATCAATACTTCAATAAATGGATTAGAACCATATTTAGAAACATATACACCAGATGCAACAGAAGGTTTTTATATGCATCATCCTAATTTTGTAGCGTGTAGTGTAGGAGATATAACTAATGCTTCTAACCAATATTTTATGGCTGATGGGCTTGTAGGAAAAACAAATTTTTCCAAGCCTATTGATGTGCTAGGTAATATTTATACGAATGCTGATGTTAATTGTGATAATGTTAATATTGCTACTGATGGTAAATTAACAATTGATACAAACTGCGAATTATATAGATATGTTAGTGCTTTTTCATCTTTTGATATGAGGAATAGCGATGCTAATTCTTCAATTAGATTTATTTGTGGAGACCCCGCTGTTCAGTCTAACATAGTCGGGGCAGTTAATATTACCAGTGGATGGACTTTTAACACAAGCACTGTTGATGTTATGGGCAATTTATTTGCTGACGATGTTTATATTAAAACCAATGGAGCATTAAGAAGCAATCATTTATCACCCAACGGTGGAACATTAATAACCGTTGATACTAACTTAGCAGTTCAAAATGCTTATTTAGCAACTAATACCATTCAATCATTTGATTTAACAACAGTTTCATTTTTAAATAATATTTCAATGACTACTGGAACTGATATTAAAATGGGAACAAGTGAAATATCGACTTATTACGATACTACTAGTTTAAGCACTATTGATATAATATTCCGAACATCAAACACAGCTTTTCGAGTTTCAGATGCTTCAAGTACACCTTCAGTTTTATTATCTATTGATAAGACATTTGGAGCTACCATTAATACTGAAAATTTTACAAATAATGCCTCATCAACATTCAATGAAAATGTAAAAGTTGCAGGAACGAAGAAATTGTTATGTAATTTAATTGAACCATCAACAGGAACTAATATAGATTTAACAGCGACAACCGTAACGATTAACGGAACGTTTGTTGATTCATCTGACTCAAGATTGAAATATGATATAGACAATATCAAATCTAATTGTATGAATATTATTAAGAAATTTAAGCCAAAGAAGTTTAAGAGACACGATAGAAATGATGGTGGTAAAACTCATATAGGATATATCGCAGATGAAGTATTGAAAGCAATTCCTAAAGAGTTTGAAAATATTGTATGTCAGGACAGAGAATATTTAGGATTAAATTATTTAGTTTTACCCGTGTTGGTTCATAAAGCAGTATTAGAATTAAATGATAAAATAGATAAACTTGAAAAAGAAGTTAAGGAATTGAAAAAAGAAAAATCTAAATAATAATATATAATGGGTATTGGTCAAAGCAAAAACGAAGAAAATAACAGTATGGAAGACATCAAAAATTTAAGAGTAGATGAAAAAACGAGAGCGGATACTTTAATAATAAAATCTATTCAAGAATGTGTAGCGAGAATAGAAAAGTTAGAAAATCAAAAATCGGACAAACTATTATATAAATTACCTGCGTTGAATTTATGCAACGCTTCATTGATTTAAATTAATAATATTAATATGATTCATTAACATTATTAATTAAACAAATATGAATAAAATTTACTAATAAAACTTTGTCTTTCTTAATTGATGACTTTAATGGTTATTTTTCTAACTTGTAATGAAATAAAATTAACCACATTGTCCCTATACACTAAATTAGTTTTATAAAGGTCTTTATTAAGAAAATAATAAATATCAAATAAATTATTTGATGTTAAAGTACGATTACGAAGATGATTAAAAAAAGTAAATGAGGTAGATTTAACAAATATATCATATTCAATTAATAATTTTAATGGTTTATGTTTTTGATGTAATTTATCTAACTCACTTAAGTTAAAAATATATGATATGCCGTTTTTGATAATATTTTTCATAATGATATTATCAATTTCAAAATACTGTGAATTCTTTAATTTGTAAGACTTATACACTGGTTTAAATTTACTAATATAATTTTTAATAATATTATTATTTTTTATTTTTAATAATCTAACATCACCTAAATTATAAGATAATACAAGGTTTTTAATGTCTAATGGTAAATCATAAAATATCATAATATATTTCAATCTTTATTTTATTTTAAATGCTTTTTCAAATCTAACATAAAACATATTATTAACATCTTTGGAATTCATATTAACATAAAAGAAGGAGTATGGTTTATCATCTACCGCTTTATGATACATATTTAACAGTTGCTCTTTATCAACAATGGCGGAGTTTTCCTCAATGAATGACATTAACTCTGATACATTCTTTAACTTAAAGATATACAACGAACTAGAATTCAACCTAATGATTGGAGCAAGGACACGATATTTTTGAACACTTAAGCAAAAACTAATGGCGTCGTGTCTGCCTCTCGTTGCCAGTCCATGTAATAACTTGCTGTATCTAACAAATTTAGGGTCGTCTGCAAAATCATCAACAATGATTAAAATTGAATGTAGTTTCTTCATCTTCTGTTCTTTCATATAATGAATTATCTTTCTTTGTGTGTTAATTATTTCTTCCAGTTCTTCAGGTTGGTAGGTGTCATAATATAACTTTTCTTTTTCGTCATCAACCTTCATATTATCTTTTTGATATTTCTTGACTTCAACGAAGGTAGGGTCATTATGAACCGACGGGCTAAAAATGAATATACGGGCGAAGCAGTCCCTATAAACATTTAGGATAAGGTTTTGAATTAAAACTGTTTTGCCACCCGTTGATGAAGCAACAACAATTGAGCGAAAAGGTAGTTTTGGTACATGTTCATATTTAGATTGTTTGAAATCGTAATCAGTTATATTTATTGGTTTTATTATTGGAACATCAGACATAATAAAATAATATTAAAGTTATTTAGAAAATATTTTATATTTATTATTTTATATGAATAGAAGTTATTCGGATTATATTGATATAATAGATAAAGTAGAAAATATAGAACAAGTAATAATAACCGATAATAAAATTAAGAAATGTTGTTATTATTCATTAGAATTAATTAAGTTAGGAATACAATATATTAAAAATATAAATATTAATATAGATGGGAAGAAAGAAAAAGAATAAGTCCGAGCCAGTTGTTTCTTCGAGTGATGAAGAAAAAGAAGAAATTGTTAAAGAAACATCAGTTATTGAGTTTGCTTGTCCAATGTGTAAAAAGATGTTAGAAATGAAAAATGAATTAGAAATTCAAAAGAAAGGAAATTGTAAATGTTCGTGTATTCCGACAAGTTTCAAACTAAGTAAAAACGATAAACGAATAAATATCGATAAAACCAAAGACAGTATCAATTTAGAAACAGATGTTCATAATATAACTTTTAAATGGGGTCGGCAAGCATCACCATCCGATAGTGGCGATAAGGAAACTCAGGAAACTGTTAAACAAATGATGAAAAAATAGTATTTAAAGAGTAGATTTAACATAATTGCAACATTTAGTTTTAAAAGTTTAGTTTTATAATTTAGTATATATGGAGGAACATTTAGCGAACATTGACAGTAGTTTAGAGTTGTTGTTTCCAAGATTAGAAAAAGTGTTGGAGCAAAATGAAAACATACTGAAAATCTTAAAGAGCTTGAATATTAAACCTACATATGATAACAATAACAATTATCAAGCAAAAGAAGTAGATAGAGACAGTAGCGAATACAAAAATAAACGAAACATTTATGTTAAAAAACTGAATGAAAAAATCATAAAAGAACCTAAACAATCAAGTCTGGATTACTATCAAGTCAAGTATAAAGAAGACACCAAGAAATACGTTTAATCATTAACTAACAAAATTTCGTGTCTCAAAAGCGGTTTGTTTATTTCTGCTACTTTGTAAGTTTTATTACCCATAATATCATATTCAATTTTATCGATATTGAATATTTTATTAGACCATTTAGAGTTATACTCCTTTCTGTCGGTGTAATTACCCCTTTTCTTTTGAAACACTTTTACCTTGTCGTTCTCCACTATTCTGGGATACTTTCTTTTGTTTTTTTCTCGTAGTTTAAGATTGACCTTTACATTTATTTCATTCTCGTCCTTGTGTGCTTCAGACGGTGTCATCCTTGTTGATGAGTGAGATGTGCTGTTATACTGTTTCAATGCCGGCGTTAGGGCGTCGGTCCATTTCATGTTGTTAAACCTAACTCTATCGTGAATTTTGTTTTTCATCGTTCTAATAAAACGCTCGGCCACATTTGCGTGGGTCTTCGTAACGATGTGGTTTATTCCTTCACTGTTGAAGAAATCCTGAACGTGATTTTTAGTTGCAAACGCTCCGTCGTCATCAGAATACACGGACATCGGATAACCCATCTTTTTAAAGCTTGCTCTCAACGCCTTCAAAACGTTCTCTCCGTCTCTTTCCTCCATCGGTATTACATCTGCTAATTTACTGAAGATGTCAATCACGACTAAAGCATACTGTGGAACGTTCTTGTCTTTTGCTAAAGGAGACATATGCATTATGTCTATTTGATATTCATATCGTGCGAATGGAGCGGTATAGGAATTAGTTCCTCTATAATTTTTGATTTGTTTATTTGGCTGTTTCTTTAAGAAAGACTTTACATCGTCTAATGTTATTGTTGGGTCTTCTTCCTTTGCCTTCTTGTGTGTCGCTTGTGTGCTTCCGAAACCCTCGTCTAAGTCGTAATAGATGTTGCTGATTATTTGGTCTTTTGTTAATCTCGCCATTATATTAAATTGTTAGAAAATATTTTTTCAATAAAAACCCCGCCCCTTAACATAAAATAAAAAACTACTTAAAGAAATATTAACTTATTATATTAAGTGAAAATATGACTGAAAATGTCGGAGTGATTGCTGACTTATCAAACTGGGTGCTATCAGACGAAGAAGATGATGATAATGACAGTTATAAAAAGGAATTAGATGACGAGTTAAACAAAATAAAGGATTTCGTCAAAAGACACCCTTTGCCATCAGTTGATGAAAACGAAGAATTCTGGAAAGATGTTATTAACAGGTTTAGGGATAATAGCGGATTAAACTTGATGACAATATACTCATTTGTTAGGTTTGACATCATGAAAGAAATGTATGAAAACCTAACAGATGAAAACATCATAAAAGACTGTGGTAAAAAGTTAAACCGAGATGGGCAGTTTAATGCTATGATTATTAACCACTATATCTTATCGGGAGCGATACGGAAACTAAACACAGAAGACAGTCTAGTAGATGGACAGATGCGAATTATTGAATTCTGGTGGGATGGAATAGGTGGATGGAAAGCGTGAGTGATTTAGTTTAATGATATTATTCAATTATAATATGATTAAACCTAGTTTTTATAATCTAACAATGAGGTTAAGACATTTAAATTAAACCTGAAACCCAGACCAGCCGACCAGCAACCCCTAGCCAAAACTACTTAAAGAGAAAAAGCCTTATATATTAAGAGAAAAATGAGTAAGGGTAAAATGTCAGAGAATAATTTTATGGATGAGAATTGCGCTAGCTTACCTGAAGGCTTAGTTTCAATCATCACTACTTACATTAATGGTAGTGAAGGGTGGCGAAGACTGAAACAATGTGATGCTTTAAGAGAATTACAAAGGAAATGGAAACCGTCTATTTACACTGAACGAGTAGGAGAAAGTAGATATTATGTTGAGATTCGCAATAAATGCTTAAAAGGTGATAAAGCGCTTTCATATGCGTTGAAACCACCAAAAGAATTATTAAGAATGATGAAGTATGATGAAGAAATACAGGTTGGAATAGTAGTTAGTTCAAAAATTATGTATAATAATAATATTTGCAACAGTCGTTCTTATTCATCATCTAAACAGAATAAGATTTCAAGTAGAGCGTCATTACAATACCATATTGAACAAGCAGTTGAAGAAACCAAACAGACTATGAAACGACACGAAATCATTACTATCGAACATGTTGCAATTGAAATTTATAGAAAACAGAAACAATGATTTCATGGCTTAATCATAATATTTAATTATAATATGATTAAACAGTGTAAACTTTTATAACCTTTCATTATACTGTAATTTCAACCTATAAAACATAACTAGACAATCACATAAAAATCACATAAAAAGAAGTTGTTAAGATATATTAAGAAATGGTTGTGAAGCAAACTATAATGAATAATTATGGAATGACAGAAGAAAAAGCAACAGAAGACTATGGTGAATTCTTCAAATGCAACAGATGTCTTTATGATAAAACAATTGATGAATTTGGAAATGTAAAAAGTGGAAGAAGATATAAATATTGTCAAGAGTGTAGAACAAAAATAAATAATTGTAGAGATAAACGTCAAAGAAACAAACGACCCACCAACACCCCAGAACTTGATAACTACTAAAAGGGCTACCTCTTTCAAATGAAAAAAAATGTTTGCCCCCAGCCCAACAATGAACAAGGCGACAATTTACCCAAATGATTACCTTAACGAAAACGATAAATAAGCTCCCTAAAAACCCTCTTTTAAAAACGAATAAGGGGGAACATAGATTTGAGATGAACATAAAAACCAGAACAGGCAACCATCAACAGACTTCCCCCCAGGCCCCCTACTTCTTCTATTTTTTGGGGGACCCAGGGAGCCGCCCCGGAAAGGGAAGAACCAAACAAGGGAGGGGAGCCAAGGCGCACCCCGGACCAGCCCAAGCGCGCCAATTTTTCTCGCCTGGTACAGGTCTAGGCCTGTGCTGTGCCCAGGGGGGGATATCAGCGCCCTCGGCAGCTGTCCCCCCCGGGGTGCGCTGCGAATCCGTTGTGGATGGCCGCAGTGCTGTATGATCATACGGCCCCCTTCGCAATGTCGTCAATGCGCTTGAGCGCCGCCGCCTCCGGATTCCGGAGAATCAGCTCCCAGATGGCGTTTGAAACATGGCCGGTCTGGGTGATGTGGCTGAACCTAAACCGGGGGACTTTCTGGTCCACCACGGAGACATCCCGCAGCGGGGCAGAGGGCTCTACCCGGCGGTAGAACTCCAACCGCTCCTTGACCCAGCGGTTGTACAGGCCATCCGGCGGCTCGTCCAGCACCAGCTGAAGGATGGCCTTGCCGGCCCGGATCTGGAGGAGGCGGGTGCCCCCTCCCCCGGCGCGCCAGTACCCCTTGCAGTACTTGCACATGTAGCCCCCCCGGGTCTCCCCTTTTGTCTTCGGGATGAGTTCCCACGGGGTGACGGAGCTCAGGACCAGGCCACACTCCATGTGCGCCCAGAAGACATGCTTCGTCTCCGCCGGATAGTTCTTCTTCCGGTAGTCCTTGCCCACCACGCCGTGGACGTTGTCCGATGTGATGGGGGGGTAAACGATCCCCTCATCGCCCTCTCCTCCCCTGGGGCGGATGTCAGGGCCATCGGCACCTGTCCGGCACCCAGGGGCGGAGGGGTCAAGGCCCATCAGCTTGATCATGTCGTTGGTGTAGCCGAGCTTGCGGTAGATGGAGGGGGCTACTGAGTCGGGGACTGCGCCGACCCACCACTGCTTCGTGTTGCAGCGCCAGTTGACCTTCACCTCCGCCAGGGCCCCCGGGCCTCCAATGCGGTCCATGAGGGCCTTGTACACCTCTGGGAACTGCTGGAGACTCTCCACCGGGACAGATATGCGCTCATCACATACCGCCCGGAGGATCATCTGTTCCTTGGAGTCCGCCACGTCCTGGACCGGGAGCTGCATCACCTCCGCCGGGGTGTCCGTGAGGAAGGCCCGGGCCGCGAGGACCTTGCCCATGGCCCGGTAGACCAATCGCCACTCCGGTCCTGTCTGCGGAAACGGAAGGCCCTCCTCCTTCAGGAAGCACCGCGCGTCTTCCTTCAGGGTCTCCCAGCCCTCCAGGCGGATCTGATTCTGGGCCTTGTTCTTCGGGCCCCGCTGCCTAGGGCCCTGAAGCAGTGGCAGGGACTCCCAGACTCCTCAGAGCTGGCGCAGGGTGAAGCTGTGACCAAACATCCCCAGTAAGCCTGGAAGTGTCCAGGACGAGATCTGGCGCGCCCAGTGGAAGTCCTCATCCGGATCGTGGGGGGGGGATTGCGGGGTAGGGTCGGTCCCCCGCCTTAGCCTGCTGGTTCAACTCATCAACGGAGTACCTGGCCCATGGGAGTCCACCCACCTGGTGGTTCCTGGGATGCGTACCCTTCTCCAGCGCCTCCGGATTCACCTTGGTGAGGTTGTTGGCCCAGTCCGGGACGTGTACGGGGCCCGGTCGTCGGACCCAGCGGCCCGCAAAGATACGGACCTCTCCGACCCGTTTGCTCATCATCCAGCGCAGGACCGCGAGCTGCACCTCCGGGTCCTGGGTATCCAGGCCCCCTGGGGTGGCAGACGGCTTGTCAGGGCCCTCGGCACCTGAGCTCGTCGCGCCAGAGCCCGAGGCTGGGGGGATGGTGGGCTGCCTGTCAGGGCCCTCGGCACCTGGGCGCGCCGCACCAGAGCCCCCCGCCTTTGGAATGGGGATCCCCGCCAGATCCGGCAGATCTGCCAGGAGGGCCGCCGGAAAGGGGTTCCTACCCAGCGAGATGAGAGGTAAGAGTCCGTGAGGGACGTGAGGTCGTCCATGCTGAAATCCCTCCATGCCGTGGTCGGCTCAAAGACCCCCGTCTCAATGGCAACTCGGACCTCGTTAGGCCACGCACTGAATGGAGGCTTGATGGGCTCGAGCATTCTGGTCTCGTGGGCGCCCTTCGCTTGTCTGGCCTGGTGCTTTGCCTTCGCCTCCTCCGCAGTGGTCTGGGCCTGGAGGAGCTCCGGTGTGGGCCTCCCCCAGTCCGCGCCCAGCTTATCCAGCAGTTTTTCGCGGAAAAGGTCCAAGTCCAAATTCTTGAGGAGTAGGCCCCCATCGCCTCCTCCATCAATGGCCCCTCCTTGAAGCTCGTGGAGGACCGCCGCGGATCGCTCCACCGCTGCCACCTGGTCTGCCTTCTTGGCCTCCTCCTGGGCAATGGTGGTGGCGTTGAGCCGGGTCTGGATTTTGAAAGCCTTCACCGCCGACGGGTGGAAGGCCCTGCATTCCTGGCCCTCTTCCTTGTCGCCCGGCAATGGAGGCCTCTCCCCCATTGGGGCCGTCAGGAAATCCTCGTCCAGCTCCATGGGGCAGTTCCTGATCACCGCCCGGACCGAGGAGGGGACAAAGTCCGAGAAGCTGGCCTGGTCCGGGTTCTCGCATGCCATCGGGTCGGTGGCCAGCTCGCTGACATCCACCGAGGCGCTGAGCTTGAGGTCTCGGGCCCGGTCCGTATCAGGGCCATCGGCACCTGCGGACCGGGCCGCCGTCCAGACCGCATTGCCCTGGTCATCCACCGTCAACTGCCAGTGCGTGCCCGCCATCTCCAGGGTGGCCGAGTTGGTCGCCATGTCAATGGGCTCCGTCTTCTTGCCGCACCCCATACACTTCCTGGCGCCCTTCTTCACCCAGGGCATGGTGCAGCAGGGGCAGATCCAGGATGTGGGCTCCTTACCCAGGGGGCGGTTCTCCAGGCCCCCATACCCCAGGCCAGCGCGCTTGCCGACCTGCTGTCCCGGGGTGCTGAGCCGGGCCTCATGCTCATACTTCATCTTGGCGATGTAGAACGCCTCCACCACACGCTCCAGGCCCCCCTGCTTGAGTTGGGGGCCCTCAAAGCCTCTCAGGAGCCGCTGGACGTCCTTGGCCTGCAGTCGGCGGAGCCTAGTGGCCGTGGTCGCATCAAAACACGGGAAGTCGCCCGCCATCTGGTCCTCGCTGAATTGGTAAAGGCCCTCAGAGACTTTGAGGGCCTTGGTGAAGACGCTTCCCCCCGGCGGGGGGGCTGCGGGGTCCTCATCCTCCTCCGAGGACGCCTGCTCCCTGACCTTCGCCATCAGATCACGGCGTCTCTGCCACTTGGTGTCGGACATCGGGAGCTCCTCCTCGTCTTCCGCCAGGAGTTCCTCCATCGGAACATCCTTCTCCGGCGGGTTTAGGAGCTCCAGGAACGCCCCTGAAGGGCGTGTCAGGGCCTTCGGCACCTGCGCCACCCCAGGGGCTGAGTCTGCCATCAGCTCGTCCTCTGCCTTGCGCTTGGCTGGGATGAGTGGGGCCTGCTCCAGCTCATCGGCGCTGGAGAAGAACCGCTCGTCAGGTGCCTGAGGGACCTCAGCAGCCAAGACGGTCCATCCTTCTTCCTCCTTCTTCACGAGGCTTGCCAGGTACTTCGCCATGGAGGCCTTTGCCTTCGCCTTGGCCTCTGCAACCGCGGCACCAGCGTAGGCGGGGGCGTACATGGCTTTGATAGGAGGGGAAAGAAAGATTTCAGATTACAAGACAGAAGGTCAGAGTCCACTTGAGCCAAAATGGTGGCCCAAGTGGACACTTATGAAGAGTCAAGACAAGCGACCACCTGCGGTTAACGCTTTAGCCCAGCGTGTCTGTGTGCTGTGTGTGTGTCTGTCTGTGTCTGTGTCTGTGTGTCTGTGTGCAGTGTTTGTGTGCGTTCAAAGAACGCCAACGAAGATGCTATTGGAAAGGATCCCTCATGTTGATTCACTGATTCAGGATGTCGCATGCGATAAGCTGAACTTGGGCTACGCCAAGATCAGTCATATCTCAAAACATGTTGGACATACTCCATCATACTCCCCTACGAATCAACATGAAACCCCAAAAGGGGGACTCAGGAAGTTTCCTCTACAAGTGGCGGTTTGTTGAGGTCCATCTTAGTCTGTAGAAGAGTCTTGCTGAACCAAAAAGAGGAGCTTCATCAGATATTACTGTCCTCACCCGTGCACGTGCCTCAAAAAGGCTGCGTTCAGTTTACAGGCGAATCAGGTCTGATATGGTCCCGAAACCTCGCCTCACTTGTCAGATACACCCCGGGTAGATAGCCCACACACGATTTCTGAAAAATTGCCTAGGCTGGAATTAGGACCCCTAATTCATTTTTTTTGCCTGGTTAGTGGAAAACAGAGGGAACCCAAAAAAGCAAAAAGGCAAACAGGGGGGCGAATTCTGGGGAAGTTGCAAGCCTAAATTGTCGCGTCAACCTTGGACGAAAGTGACGCGCTTGCAGATCCCATGAGTGAACTAAACATTTCGCCCTGCGACGCTGCCAAACATCATGTCATGTCTGCTAGCCGATGGGCACATATACGATGGCAACAATGCCGGCTCCCATGGTGCAGGCAATTCAACTGTGCCGCCTTGTGCTTGGTCGCAAAAAAACATGCACACCGGCTGCACAGATTTATCTATGAGCTCTCATCATGTGGACCTTTGGTTCGACAGGTGCAGCCTTAAGTTCGCCCTCCACATGTTGCAGGGTTTTCTTCTCACTGAAAGGCACCAACATCAAGAGGGCATCGCGCCAGGGCAGGCTTCTCGTGTGAAGCATCTGGACCGGGCAACAGGTCCTCTAAGGAGATCGACTTGCCCAAGGTCAAGTTGAACTCAACAATGACTAAACATGAGTAATATGTGGCAAACAAACGGGGAACCCCTAACAATGTGGTGTTCCTGTTGCTTTCTCTTGAAATCAACATCTTAAATAGGGGCCAATACCCAAAGCGCACATAGTCCAAGTAAGGAGTGGGCAGGGTTGACTCCGCGCCAGAGGAAACACGAAAAACATAGAGGATTGGGGGCGTCGTCGTATTTTTGGAACTCAAAGATCCAGTTTTGCAAGTTAAACGGCCGTCAAGGGAGCACATACTCATGTTTAGTCATTTTCAAGTTCCCAGATCTTTGCGTCAGACAACTTTTCTCCCACGCCGGCCATGCCTGGCCAGCAAATTCGGCATGGATTGGTTCTTTCTGCTCGGAAAGCCTGGCGAACGAAGTCTGACAGTTCCATCTTCCAGTTCAACAGCGGAAGCTTCGAGGAGGCTTGCTCCGAAATCCCCTCTTGCTAAGCAAAGCTGCAAAGAAGCAATACCCCCTACTCCAAAGACCCTCTCTGTTCAGGGTATCATGTCGACCCCCTACTTCCTTAAGGAGGTTCTTCCTATGTGAAAACCGATCGGTTTCCCCAAAACATATTCTGGTATTTTGAGCAGGGGGTATGCTCCCCTCATGCCGCCTTGCAAATGTTGCTGCCCTGGCAACAGCCCCGGGTGGGAACAAAACAAACAACAAAAACAAAATGCGGTCCGGCCCTATTGCGGCACACGCACACACACAGCCACACCAAAAAACACACACCCGTCAAGGGCACCCTGACATTCCGTTCTGCCTTTTGTCTCTGGCCTGGATCGCAGGGTTTCAATGTCACAAAGGTCTTCTCCACCGCGATGTCCGCTGTCATCTGGCCCACCTAGCAAAACCAAACACGATGAGGCAACTACTCGAGCCAAGTGCCGGCCTCTAAGGAAAATTCCTATGGACAATTTTACTCCAGGGACCCTTTGGTGGACATTGGATGTCCAACCGTCTTGAAGGGGGGACCTAGTTAGAAGAAAAAAGTCGCAGCCATATGAGTGCTCCCAAAAGCAGGGCTCCAAATATTCCGCAATCATCGCGCCACCAAGAGGAAAGACTCTATTGGTCCACCAAGTGATGACCAAACTGGCACCAAAAGGAAACATAGGGACCCTAAAACAAGGGACCACGAACAAATAGTATGGGTTCCTCTTGGTTTCCTTTTTGACGCGATGTCTGGGCAAGTGACTTTTTACTTGAGACTCTACTTTGGAAGGGTGTCATCTGTAATTGGGGACTCTCATTTGAATTGGGTTCCAACCGAAACTCCCGAGCAAAGATTCCCAAACCCCTCAGGGTGAGCTCGTCTTCGCATCGGTCACTATCATTGGTAACTTGAAGTGGACACGCCATGGCAGTTCCAAACTGAATGTGCGGACTTCTGATAGGAAAGAGAGCGCAGGTACCCATGGCAAAAGCAAATGGGCGTCTCCCTTGAAGGATCTGATCTCCTCGAGGTTCCCTTCAAACACCACGGTCGCACGGTTGGGGGTCTACGAGTGCCCCGTCCCTCGATTTCACATTGATGATTGGTGTTGAGTACAGCTAGTACAAGAAAACCGAAAAGAAGGGACAAACACTAGTTACACTCTGCGATTTAGAATGTTCTTGTGGCGGCCCAATGTTACTGGTCAACTCCTGATGAAGGCAACCAGGAGAAAACCTGCGCAACAGCGCCACTCCGAATGATTTCTCAATTGTTGCCCGCTTCGTAGGAAAAAAATCAGGTGCCGATGCATGCGGTCAAAACCATTTGTGCGCTGCTACAACTACCCCCTACTCCAAATACCCTCTTTTTTCAGGGTATCATGTCGACCCTCTGCTAAAAAAGGAGGTATTTACCATGGAAAACCAGGGTTTCCCAAAAATACCAACTGAAAAAAAGGCGGGTATTTTGAGTAGAGGGTAAACCTCGGCCCCCGACTTCCCTGAGCCTTCAAGAGAGGGCTCTTAGAACCTTCTTAGAAGGGGTTCTGCTCGCCTTTCCTTGGGGAAAAGCGGCTTGATGTTTCTACTTACCAAACAACTCCCTTGAGATTCCTCATGAGCTTTGCCAAGAAACATCAACTCGGGTCATCTACTGTTTCACATGTGTCGTGCTCCACAGTCGCATAAGCACAACAATACACACAGTATGACATCCACTCATTCTTGCCGTCAGAAGTTATGATACGCGCAACGCCGGCCCCTTGCAACCAAGATGGGAAGGCAAGGCTCTGTCAAGCTCTTGAAGCGAACCCTCTGCGTCGTGATGTTGCCGTGTCTTCAATCGACAATTCAAAAACCATCCCGCGTCAACGTTCCCACGCCTTGAAGATTCCAATGACAATGCTGGGTGATGCAGCCATGAAGCCGCTCAGAGGTCAACTCTTTGCTTAGCGGCGAAAGCCAAAAGGGATTTACTCTGCGAGCCAAGGCAGCGACAGAGAAGACATAGCGTATGTCCTGAAAGGCAAGTGACCGCAATGCTGCATCCACGCGCTTAGGACCAGTGAAATGAACACAAGCTACCAGTGGCACTCCCAGCTTGCTGGACATGCCCCGAATGCAGAGTTTCACATAAGCAAGCATGTTTAAACGCAGAGGCAAGCTCCAATGTGCTGGCATGTGGGTTTGTCTGTCTCAAGTTAAAGAGACCTCCCCCCCCAGACAGAAATGGCTTCGGATTCCTGTTGGTTTGCTTGAACAAACCAAACAAAAAGTAAGAACTAAAAAAAAAAGGATTCCCAGCCATACCTGTGAAGCAATCCGAGGTGCCACAAAGCCAAAGACAGAAGTGACATTAGCCTTTTGGACTCGAACCGCTGACTCTCCATGCATAGCTCTGCAGATTTTGCAGGCGCTGTGAGACATGTGGCCTTGAATTTGCATCGCTCGTATTTTAAGGAACCCTTGATTGGTGCGTGTCTGCTTTTCAGGTAACATCAGTTCATGTAAGACTCGTTGCATCTGTTCAAGACCGGAGCTCGTGCAATTTCATTGACACGAGCTCGGCTAGCTGAGGCTTGGATTAAGCCCTCAGCGGCGAAAAGCGAATCCACGAATCCCAGCACCCTTGAAGGAACACCAAGAGAAAGCGCCAGGGAACCTTGAAATGCATTTGTTTCGCGGGTTGAGAAATGTCCCAAAGGCGGGAGGGGGGGCTGCTTTCTTGGAATCTTACTAGGTTCTTCCGTAGAGAGGTTCGAATACGGGTGACAACTTGTTTTTCTGTAGTCTATTTTAGGGGAACCCTCCCCCAAAAAAGGGGAGAGAAGGGCACTGGGGGACCTAGCTCAGATCCCAACCTTTGGATCATCAGCGCTGCCCACATCACTGGAAGAGGTCTGATGGCGCAAAGACTGCCCGTAGGAAGCGCGCCAGACCCTTGTGGCTCACCTGACAAAGTTTTTCGAAACATCCTCCGTGGATCGGAAGAAGAATGTCGCAACTTGTTGTTTTCCCCCCAAAAACAGGAACTATCCCAGCTAAACATGTGTGGTGTGAATGCTCTTTGAAAGGGAGAAACCATTTGGATGAAATTGAACAGCTGTAAGGCTACCATCCTGCCAACAGCGATGCTTGTTTCATGCAGGTATGCCATGAATACAACAACAACTGTGACTTGTGGGTTCTCTACAGGTATCGCAACATCGAATTGCAATGATCTTGATCCGCGTCCTGTCAACGCATCTTCGCTGTGTCCATTTGTTTTCCCTGAAAGCTGCAACCAAAATGGGTTCTTCGATTTTAGGACCACCCCAATATTGAAATGCAAGTCCTCTCTTATGGCTTGCCCGGTCATAATTAAGTACTCGTGGGCTGCATGTCCATGAATGCCACACAAATGCTCGATGATCGGAGATGAGGAGCCAATACAGCGACGTAGCACGCACAGGAACTCGCAAAGCACAAAGGGAAACCCTGAACACAAGGTGTCTACTCCAATCCAGGCAAGCTTGTACATACCCCTTTTACACCCCCTTGGACAACTGTACCCAAAAGGCCTTTTCATGTTCATACCCCTGTCCCCAACAGGGGTACATACCCCTTATACAATGGGTTGGAGACCAGGGAAGCCAAGGGGTATGAACAAGGGGTGGTATGTACTGCCACCCCTAGATCCAAGCTTAGCCTCCAGAACATCCCCGTCAATCGAATGCCACTCACGCAGTCGGCTACGTGAGGCTAAGTCGAAACTGTTTTCAGGTGATTTCTCCCGAGCTGGACTAGACACCTTGCCATTGCCATCTGTAGCTGGATACAAGCCAAAGTCACTAGTGCACCCCACACAAAAACAAGTGATCTCGAGTAACACGAGTGCCTCCGTGCCAGAGACAAGCTAGTACGGGCTCCAATCGCTTGCTGAAGGACGCATGGGGGATTCCAGTTGTGTGTGATTCTTGTTGAGGGTGCCCTCGCAGGCTGACCAGAAGGACACCGTTCCGTTTTTCGGGTCCACAAATGTTGGGGCACCAAACCAGCCCCATGACCCTTCCAACATGGGGCCATGACCCCCGTCTGTTAAAAAATAAACCAGTACCCCTTACTTTACAGGGTGTCATGTCTACCCTCTGCAAAAAAAAGAGGTATTTACCGTGGAAAGCCTCTCCCAAGAATACCCTGAAAAAAAGGCGGGTATTTTGAGTGGGTCCTCCAGTACAAAGGTTAGAACAAGGGTACCCATTTTTTCCTGTGGTCTATTTTGGTAGGGGAACCCTCCCAACCAAAAAAGGGTGAAAGAGCGGGCACCTAGTTGAGTACTTGGCTGGAACTAGGACCCCAGCAAACAAATATCTTTTTTGCTGGTTAGTGGAAAACAACAGGGACCCCAAAAAAGCAAAAAAGTAACAAGGGGAGCTAATTCTGGGAAAGTTGAGTCGGGGAAAGTGCGGCCAGGGAGACCCTCCGGGCCGGCCGGCCTGTGCTGCTCCGAGGTGTGGATCCAGCAACAGGATCATCGCCTGCACCGCGGCCTGCGCAGTGGCAAAAAACAAATCGCCGCGGCTTCCGAAACGCACCCTGTCCCCCCCCCACCAAAAGAAAACACACCAGAAAGTGCCTGCGAATTTGATTTATGTTTGTTGTTGTTCTTCTTTTTGTCCCTTTCTCTCTTTCTTTTTTGTTAATATATAATTATTGTTATTATTATTATTATCATTAGTAGTAGTAGTATTATGTCTTTCTTTGCTTGGGGGGTATTTCCCCCTCAACAGATTGATGCCGAGAAACATTCATGCACCGGCTTCGACCCCACAGGATTTTTGCGAAAGAAAGAGACCCTTGGGACATGGAGGTGGGGATTCATGTCCACTTCTGTAGAGGCGGTTCCCGAAGAAATGGCTCAAGCCCTGGTGGCTTCACCAACCTCGGAAGTCCCTAAAACTCCCAGACCTCCGAAGCCTCACTGAAAGCTGGTACTCAGCCGTTGGGGAAATCGGAAAAGCTGACGGGCCCAAGGCAAGTTGGTGCGTTTCGGGCCTTTACTGGGACAAAGGGAGAAAGTCAGTCAAATTCATCCATTCTGGCAGCAAACATGCTGGTACATAAGCGCGGAACGGGGGAATTCATTTGGGTGCAGTGGGCGTTTCCAAGTTTAGGGGGCATTTCCAAACATAGGGGGCCCCCTTTTGGTGGGGTTCAAAGTTCCTCGGCCACCGGTCAGCAAGTTAGGAGAAGGATAGGCTGGGATCCATAGACCCAGAAAACTGCGAAGCCGCGCACGTGATGCTGCTACTGATAATGATGCTGCAGCTCATGATGATGATGATGATGATGATGATGATGATGATGATGATGATGATAATGATGATAATGATGATGATGATGATGATGAGGATGATGATGCTGATGCTCATGATAATCATGATGAGTGTGCTGGTGATGGCGTTGATGGCTATGACTTGCTTCTCGTTGTCATGGCTATGAGGACGACGGCGATGACGATGACGACAATGATCCATTTTTGGCCAAAGGAGGTTCCTTCAATCCATTCCTTTGTAAAAGTAATTGTTGTCATATATTCCAATATTCATTCCCATTTTAGTGGATCCGAAACCCACCAAGACTCCAGAAGATTGAAGGGTGCCGCTGAAGAATGGGAGTGCCATATATGTTTTGTTTTTTCTTCCAGATGCGCCGTGCAGTCATCGTCTCGCCTGCACCAGCTCCGACTTCAGGAGCACAGGCCGCTCCGCGTCGGCCTGTGCTTCCAGGCCCTCCAGGCAATTCCCCAAAAGTGTTAGACGAGTGGTGGAGGTGGAGTTCTCCCCCACTAAACCCCACCAAAAACCTAAAAGCCTAACTAGGTCCTTGAGTATATAGAGAGGTTCCAAGAAGGGTACCCATTTTTTTTAGGTCATCTATTTTAGTAGGGGAACCCTCCTCCAAAACAGGGTGAGAAAGGGCACTGGGGGACCCAAGTTTCTTGCTGGTGCGAGAAATGCAGGGAACGAGAAATGGAATGACCCCTATAAAGCCATCCCGGCCTTTTGGTTTTTCTTTAGAGGGACCCCTGGGTTCATGCCACATTCCCTACTGAGCACCAGCAAGGTTTGTTGACCACGAATATAGTCGAAAAGCCCCAAAAAGTGAAAGGCAAACCATCACCATCACCATCATCATGATCATGTAGAGCTTCGACTTTCAAATACCCCACAATCCAATATCATGCACAGGCTGGCCCCAGTCTGCCAAAAGAAATCCAACACTTTGAACACACGTTGTCCAAGTCAAGCACCACCCTACAATCTATCCTATAATGCCTTTTCCCACTCCAGTCAGACCCAAGACTTTTGCCTAACTACACCTTGGATTGCCTTGCGCACACGGGTAGCTGTATCCATTGTTGCAACACGTGCCTATCCCAAAACGGTGACCAGCCTTTCGTCAGGCTTGTTGGGATGATGTCGCAGGGAGCCCTGCTTGACTTTCTGGGTCCCGAACCGAGGAAAAAGGCTGGAAGCTTGCTGCAATGGGCTTTGCGTAGTTTTCGTCAAGGTTGGAGCATTCCTGTAAAAAACCGATAAGACAACTATTCCATCTACTTTCGTTGGATCAAAAGGCTGGAGGAGAAGGACTTGCACCGCCAGGTTTTACATGATGCTTCACTTGGTTGATGTTAACATGTGATCAATACAATTCCCTGGTCAAAGACTGTCCATTCTTCCTGACTGCCAGCCAATACTCTTTGACAGGGGCCCACAAGATTTGGAAAAAGACCTCTTGGCAATACCAAAGAGACTCGACTTGCGAAGTTTGAGCGAGGCGCCGCTTCTGCCAACTCCAGGAGGAGCTGTTGCAGTGCTGCTTCCAGCCTGCGGCCAGGAGGCGCGCTTGGCTCGTGAGGACCGGGGAAAGAGCACGGAAAAACCGAGAGAAAACTGAGAAACACCGCCTAAAACCGAGAAAAAACACCGATAACACATCAAAACAACGAGGAAACAACGATGAAAACT